>JADANM010006310.1:4878337-4907461 GCA_026213755.1 Eurema hecabe | reverse complement strand
TATTAACAATTAGGTAAGTAAGTAAGTAACACATATACTAGTCTCACACATAATAATCGTCTGTCTGTCTGTATTCTACTTAATACATTCATTCCGTTCTGGTTTGAAACAGACTTTCTTAATTCGTACCAGGAGAGCAGAACTTCGGTAGAGCTCAAAATGAAATTTTCGCTACATATTGTAAGCCTGGGCAAAGTGTTTTGAAAAGTTTAGCTTGCCTGCATGTAGTGAAATTCTGTTCCACAAGTTTAAATGAAGTCAGTAACATGTTTTAAGGAAGTGATTTTGTCGTTATCGTAATTTGACTACAAGCTTCAAAAAGCGGTTAGTATTCTACATTAACAATGTTCTAGCATTATCTTACTGAATAAGTGAAAAAAAAATGAAAATATACAATTTGTGTATACTATAGAATGCGGTTTATACAGAACGATATTATTCTTTAATCCACTTAATGACTTATGCCGGAATACTGAAACGTTACTTAAATTTAAGTTCAACTTAAACCAGTCCGATTTGACAGTTCGCCATACAATTCTGTCAAAATTACGAGTCTTAAGACGTGCTTAAATTTAATTTGCGTATGAGTATTTGACCGTTAATAACCTTAAAACGTAGATAATATATTATTGTAATGAAAAAATCCTTTAATTAAAATTTTGCTTTTATCTGCCTCTCCGGCTCAGATATGGTTTATTACAAGGCCTATAAAAGATAAAGTCCAGAAACTGTTCTTTATATTACTTGTTATCAAGCCAAAGGCCATGAAATTTCTCCTTAAGAATGTTTTAGACAGAAGCGAAATCCACGAGACCCTTATTTTACTTCGTGACGTGTTCCTCAGTCATACAAATTGAGGGCATCACCCTACGCCTTTAAAGAAATGTGTACGAAATGCCAAAATGTTTTTCTTGATTCTGTATACATTACTTTATTTCCAATGTGTTTTTATTTCTAAGAACAAAGTTGCTACGCGCTTTATATTCAAGCCAACCTCCGGTTATTATTGTTACACAAATTATATTATAATAAATATAATAAAACACGCCAACGCTGTCTACAATTCTTTAGTAAAGATATCCGAAGGGTATGCTTCATAATTTTCGTTTCACAAGAAAACGTTTATTAAAACTTTGATATAAATATGAGTATTACCGTTACCTAAAATAAATCGTTAGCGTAAACTTAATTAGGTTTCTTACGTGGGTATTTTGAGGGTAGCTAGAGAGTAACAGCAAAATACTCATACGCAAAACAAATTTAAGCACGCTTCAAGTCTATTTTGACAGATTTGTATGGCGAACTGTCAAATCAGACCGGTTTGAGTTGTACTTAAATTTGAATAGCGTGTCAGTATTCCGACATAAGTGAGATAAAAGCAAGCAATAGTTATCGAAATTTAAAATTTAATTGTGAATGAAGCATCTCAGGCATTCGCACCCATTTCATTAGAAGCGATTCTAAAGGTTTAATTCACTTGACTCCTAATGCAAGACTCGAATTGCTCAGGACGCCGCCGGAGACCTGGCTTTGTCCGATGCAAATCAATTGAGAGCCTCATAAAGCGAACGAATACTTTTAGTACTTTCACCCCTTCGGATATTGCCGGTTTTCCATTTGTTGCCGTGCATCATTCCGATTTTGAATGGCGGCTAAACGGAATGTTATGTGGATGATTTACCGAAGACTTGAGGAGGTAAATAAATATTTTCTTTTATTACATAAAGTAATAAAGTTAATGTAAATTCATACAATTTTATTAGATAAATACATCTTATTGTATGAGTATTTTATGTGCAAACGCTATAAGATTTGTCATTTTATCAAATTTTTTAATAACGTTTAGTGACCTTACCAGGATAAACAACCTAATGCTTCCTTATATATTTTCAAGGCAACGTTGTAGATACTCTGTCCAATAAACGTACAACATTATTCACGAGTCACGACAAATTTGCAAGCATGTAATTTCTTTTGGAGCGCAATTTCATCAGTGAATTCGGAATAATTTATCAAATTGTGCGCCCGGAATGCACATGTTCGCGTTTGGCTCAGCTGTTCGGTCACAGACGCGGGGTAATTTTTTATCTCCCCTTTCTTAGCGACGTCAGCAATGCAGATCCTTGGGGAACAAATCAGGAGGGAGAATGAAAGCAAGGAACGCAACTACAGCTTGGTATCAATCTAAGTCACCCCGCGGTTGCAGACAGAATTTCGGAACATAGCGTCGGTATTTAATTTGGTCGTTTACTGTGGGGAGCGCTCATTTCGACTAAAGTGTAGCTCATGTATATTCTATAGTTTTGTTTAATGTTAAGTTTTATTTGAATTCCTTTTAAAAGTCTTTAGAAGTTTGTGAAAGGCATTTTAATACTATAGAGCATCAGTTATGATTATACATCCGATGATATGTCAACGACCTTTTGGGTATTGATTTTTCCGATGAACATGTAATTCTATTTTTGAATAAAGTTGCAATAATAGCTTTTCATGTTAACGTACATTACCTAAAAATCGTTATATTCTTTCATATAATCGTTTAGAAAACAGATAGAGGCGGTAGGTGTGTTTGTTGCCATCATTTGGAAATTTCCTTAATTTTAGGTAAATTTTCCACTAGAAACATTTAATATGAAACTTTATTACACTGTTCTTTTCACATAATATAGATTTATTATTTTATTTTATTCATAAATATGTTAAGGATGACAATACCCTCCAGCCTCGGACATAAGTTTCTAAACTGTATAAGTATTAAAGCCCACTAAAAGCGCCGAACAATTAATAAGTAAAGGATGGGACTCGTGTAAAATATCAATTAAAACAACGCCAAGTGTTCATTGGTCTTACTTCTATCGGCGAAACTGGCTGCACTCTAATTTCGTTCCTTAATTGAGCTCCGCGATTAATTGCTATGTACGTGAAACGCCAATTTATACCTTTCTGTAAGTGATTTTCATTAAAATTATACTTTATATTCGCGTACTATAAATTTACGAGTAAAGAAAGTCTACATATTTTACTTAGAGTGACAATTTTGGATCATTATAGTATTGCAAAACAATTATGTAGCCTACCATTGGTTTACAATGCAGTTTTTACAGAGAAAAACAGTAAGGAAACTATGTTAAATTCTTCGTCAAGTTAGAAAGGTACAAAAGGTAATTAATATTTATGATATTCACAATAACAATATAAATTAAAATATTGTGCGTTAAGCAAAAATATGCCAAGTGTCTTTTAACCATAACTTATTAATAAACGAACTATATGTGTCAGTCAAAGTTAAATATTTTTATTATTAAATAGGCTATATATAGTAGCACTAAATCGTTATAGTACTACAAAACAATTAGGTGTGACATGTACACGCAATGCAGCAACTATATTGCAGTGTAGAACAATTAATTATCATTAACAATCATATTATGCTGAGTCTTTAGACCTACTGCTATAACTAGTTACTATATAATTGATTTGCAATTAATTTACAAAGAAAAATCAGCTCAACAGAAACAGGTCCTTACGAAAAGCAATTACGAACGCTTTGAAACATGAAATATGAAGTAATAATATAAACAAGTTGATGAATTTCGTTACGAGAAATATGAAAACGATTACACTGTTATGTTTCAGTACCCAGAAAAAGGGTGTGCCTGTGTAAACGTTAATTATAACGTCGATCCATTTCACTGTAAAAACTTATTTACAGTCCATACATTTTTCATTTTTACGCGGAAAATCAGATGCAATTCTAAAATAACTCAATCGCGTCATTCAATTCGTGCATAAATCTAGTGGATAAAATCGAACTTTGATACTAAAAACGAGTGAAGTAAAAGTTTCACGGTGGAAATACTACGGGTGGTGAGCGTACTTTCACGGTACGCTTGTATCGTAATTTTTTACGTTCATTTATGATTCCATTTTCGTTTTAATTGACTCTAAAACTACGTATTTGGACGGTTATATGCAAACTAGCAAATGCTGTTTATTTTTAGATCGAATTATTGAATCTCAATAATTATTCCAAATAATGTTTGTTTTGTGTGTTTACATTTTGTTTCTGTAAGCTGAGTCTGTTTTTTTTATTAATAACTGAATCAATTATTGTCAAACAATACGTTATCTCAAATTGGTGCCGTATAATTGGCTACAGGTTAGTTCTTACATATAATTCTGACAATTAATTTTAAAAATTAAAAAACGAAAAGAAATAATTTAGTTTTAATCATTATTAGAACCGTAAGCTATCTTGATAACATTACGAACAACAAGTAACTAATACTGAAAGTCTACTTTGATTATAGATTTATGATTTGATTATATATTTAAATGAAGCACATATTATTTTGGTTGTTACGCCTGCGGTTATCAGCATCCCTGCAGTTGCCTCAATGACATGAAATGAATGGTGCTACGTAAGCCTTACTCTCGTTCAGCTTAGCGCAAGATGATAAATTATATTGTACCAGTCTACCAGCTCGTGTCTCAATCAACGTGAATTTCCACTAGAGAGAACCCCCGATGTTCATGTATGTTATTTTAATAGGGAGTTTGATACGTAAATACCTTTGGTTATGGCTGTATTGATAAACTATGTCTACTAACGACCACTAGTATCTCGACCAAAGTGTTAGCATGAAAATTCATCATTTCTATGGAGTTGACCCATTACCCGGTTTTGAGTATTGGTCCATCTTTTACAAAAACTGTTTTGTCGTCGGTAGTCGGTAAGACTACAGTTTTTCATTGTTTTGGACTTCAATTTCCCTTTTGTGATTCAGTTTACACATAGAAGGGTTACAAAAGACAGTGCGTAGTTGCCCACCGACGCATAAGATACAAAGTTGCTCTCCAACTAGTAATATTATTTTTATATAAAATTATTTTATTAAGATTTTTAAGCCCAATTGATAACACTGATATTGACAGGTATTTAGAAAGATTTAAGGTTTTCATATTTTCAATATAAAAATCAATCAACAAGCTTTGAGGCTTCCGAAAGTAGTACGAAAATATGCCTAAATGAGATTTAAAAGACTTCAAAGTCAATTTATCTAAGATATGATGAGAAATTTTTAGAAGCTTTTCTATTAAAACCTACCTTTTTGACAGACATCTGTACTGTTTTGCTTTTTGAATAAAATTAACTATTAATTTAAAGTACACATTTTTTATTTTAAAATAATATTGAAATAGGTATCGAATTAATTCAGAGTAGATACTTTTATTATCGATGTTACAAATACTGTCCATAATAATATTGTCCACTACTGACTATAAAATTTTCATTCTATTATTGAAATATTACAATGTTTCAAAAGGAACTAGGGCAGCGTAGATACATTTCAATTTCTCAATACAAATACTGCTCGGAGAACCATTGCAGACTAGCTTTGACAATCGGTTTTACTCGCATAAATCAGTTTGTTTTGGTGTATTTTTAGGGTTCTTCTTCTCAGTCGGGCACTCTTGTCGAAGTGGTTTTGATTGCATTGACGAGATACATGGATTTTCAAGGCTAGCATATAGTATATTATAATAATTAAGGTGACCAGGGACGGCGCCAATATCATAAAGAAAACTGATGTCAAGTAATGGCATCTCATAAGAGTTTTAGTGCTTTTCGTTCGGGAAGTGGGGGCAGCGGAGGCTAGTCTTCCCTTCCTTTGGTAATTAGTCCTTTCCTGTTTTGCTTTTTGATGTCGCTAACGCAGTTGAAAAGCACTAGGCTATGCGACTGTATATGGATGAAGGTATTTCGCGGCGAATTATAAGCAAACTGAAAATGTAGAAAATTTAGCTTCTTCCTTTTAATAGTACTTTCAAAATCGATTAAATAGATTTAGACATTACTCCCTTTAACTCACACACGTACAATTTACAAACCTATGTCTTTATAACATTAGTGTAGATATAATTTCCCGTACACATTTTATTGGTATGCTTTACGACACCGTCAAGCCGAGGGAGGAATTTTCATGGACATCCTATTGTCGTTTTACGGTGGACTGTTTTTACGATTTGATCTACGCGGACCTCTTCTTTCGTAGAACCTGAGTGAATAAAAACATTATTTAGATGTATTTTTATTGATATATTATTAAATATTTTTATATATGTGTTTTACAATTAGTACTATTATCTGCAATACAATAAAACTAGCTATTGTCGTACTATTTATAAAAATAAAAAATTGTGTAAAATTCGTTTATTTTAAAGTCGTTATTATATATTTTAATTTAAAGCTTCCAAGTTACTAAAGAAATAATAATAATAAAAGAAAATCTATACTATTATGCTACTTATACCTAACACTCAGACAGTTGGTACGCATATAATATTATCTATTTGATCAAACAGCCCGTCTTCTAAACTTAATTCTGCTTTCGTAGCAGAGCCTCAAACGTTCGAATCTTACGAATAGTAAGCTGATATTTGTAGTATCACTAGATGAAGGTTATTCTTTGTTTGAGATCATATCGTGACTTGAAAGAAAATTGTCAGATGATAAATAACGTGACTTAAACCTATTCGTGGAACAGAAAATATTGTTACTGAAGATAGATGTCTGGATCTATGAGTCATACTGAATACGGTGTTACTGAGGGCTTCAAATCAGTAAACATATCATTGGCAAAACGTAGTATATACAATTTGTAAATGGTCAAAGCTGCGATGTGATTCTAAAGGTTATATTTATTATCTTCGGTAACAACGGTAAAACTTCGGTAAAACTGAATAGGTTGATCTTCTGATGTTAGGCGAATTAAATGTGCTTTAATTAACGTATACAATAAAATAATACACTCAGTGACACTTGATACGTCATTTTATAGCGGTATTCTATCAAAGGTAGCTTCATCATCATCACCATTTCAGTCTATTCTTATCCACTGGGCCTCATTCAGGGTGCGCCAAAGCTTCCGATGTTCGGCCTTCCGCTTCCAATCCCTACCTGCAACCTTCTTCAAAGGTAGCTTAAAGTTTGTAAATTATTCATAGATATTAGAACCGTTTGCTGAAGCTTCCCGGTCTAAGTTCGATCGGTTCCAACGAAGACAAACAAACTGAATGACCACGGGTTGTTATTGAAACAGTTTGCAACTTTATACCTACTCACTTAAAATTTAAAAGAGTCCGACTTCGAAAGTAATTTAATTATGTATTGGTTCCATTTACATAATTGTTTGTAAAAATACTCGTAACTTTTATCGAAAGTTACCTAAGAGTTCTTTTGCGGTTGTTTTTGATACTGATGCGAAGGAAATTTTCGTGTGTTCTTAATTTTTTTTTCAAAGTAAACAATATTAAAACAGAAATTATCCTCGTATCAATACTAATATTATAAATGTGAAAGTCACTTTGTCTGTCTGTCTTTCCATCACGCTAAAACTACTGAACCGATTAGAACGAAATTTGGTACACAGATGGTCTAGAGCCTAAGATAAAATATATAGGCTACTTTTAGGGTTATAAGGGGGAACACCCCTTTCCCCCCTTATAAAAAAAGGTCAAAGTTTATACCTATCCGTCTTGTTCATAGCTAGTATTTAAAGAAGATAAAAACATATAGTGTCTTAGTTTATAATTTTGTCGTAGTAATGTCAACTCTTGACTATTAATTTGGGTTAGGTGCATGTGTATCTATTAGCTGCCGAACAAAAGTATATGACGTTAAATAAAAATTAGTTGAATACTCTAAGCAGCACAGATTAAATATCAATTGCAATAACAAGCTACAATTAACAAACAAGACCTCCGAACAAATGGTTCATCCTATAAAAATCTCAGTCAAGTATCTATGTACTTTATTTGCCGACAATTGTATAAATAAACCTTATGTAAATTGATTCAAATGTGTTGTTTTGTTCCGTTACAGGATACTCGTTCCCATATGGGAGTTTACGGTTGACCCAGATTTTCATCCACTTAGAAATAAATATTCTAGAGTTTAACCCTAAATTTAGAATTTGATTTATTTAAATCGCATGAAATATTTATGATAATAATAATTCAGACTCCCACGTATTTAATATGTAACTTAAAAACCTACACATAATGAAGAAACAGCGTCAAAATAAGGTCTTGCCACTGAAACTCTCATGAAATAATAAATTAAAGACATTCATTTGTATTTTACATTTAAATTAAATAATAAATTCTCCTGTATGTAAATACATTTAACAAAATAATTAACAACGCCAAAATAACAAAAATATTTGTATAAAAATTGCTCCGTTATATTCCGAAAATATTAAAATTCAATATACTACAATCTCGCATTCTTCGCATAAATTTGTAATATAATTACGATACTCATAAATCGTGAAAAAACTTAATATCGCTAACAAAAATGTACGGCTAGGAATCTAGGAATCCAGACGGATAAAGAACCTCCCTCTATCTAAAAGCGTCTATTTAGTATTCAAAGTTAGTTCAGACTGTATTCAAATTGAGATACATAGCTTTGCAGAAAGGTTGTTACGGCTATAAACTTGTTAATGCGACCAATACAATAATCTTTGCGAATATATTTCGTAGATATTTTATTAAGCATTTTGTTAGGAATTTTCATATTTTATTTAAGCGTAATTTTTTGCAATATTGATGAATAATAAGGGGTTGAAAAGAAAAGAAGATATTAAGAGGATTCTTTATTAATATTTTTAGGTATATCAAGCGAAGGAAATAATTGTTTGGAATTATTTACTGTCGTTTGAAAAAATCACCATAATGTCTTCTTAAACGGTCAACTTTTAAGTCATACAATGTTTAAGCCAAATAAGAGGCTGGCCTAAAGTTCTCTACTTTGATAGTATTTATAATTTATCACAAAATGAAATGTAATTATAGAATTTCTAAATACTTGCATGCGTATAATTGATTTTATCAATTAATGCGATATAGAATGAGCACGGTAATCAGTAAATAGAATATGAGTAATGTTAACAAAATCAAAACCAATTGACTTAACAAATATTTGCAAATGAATCAAGTATATTTGAAGTACTAAAACATTCAATGCTTTGTTTGATTTGATTAATTATTCATAAAAATTTGTAACAAAATTCTGACATATCTGTAGGCTATCATTCACTTATATTATAATTTATATTAGACACATTGCTGAATATTTCCATAAAATTTATTTATAGTTTCACACAATATTTAGCATTCATAAAATAGTGTTAGAAAGGATCCCATCTGCTGAAACTGCTAATATATCGACTCAATGTCAAAAAGCCAGAACTAAAAATTAACAAGTCATGTAATTCACGAAAGAGCTTTCGCTTAGCACTTAAAGACTTGACTTAAAAATCGTGCAGTAATCTTGTATAAGCCTTCGGAGCTGTACGGTAAATTCAGGTGAGCAAAATATTTCAGTCGTGGGCCTCTCAAGCCCCACGATTAGCCGGGACCCTAATAAATCCGAGGCGGCCGGTCTTCATTAATTTACCTCCCGTCAGTCCGTATCAGAAATTGTTGATGTTTTGCGCATGTTTGCGCTAGAATTTATTGAACCAAATCACTCGTGGATACAGAGGTCGTTTGATATTATCTGAATCGGAATCGTGATTATCAAATTGGGACCCATTTATTTAACGATGCTCGAGTTGTGCTCTTGAGTGAGAGTAGGTAGATGATGAGCACAATTAATGAACGGTTCCATTGACCCTTAATCCTAATTTTGCCAATAATGCTCCGAGAATCGTGGTAACGGGTGGTAGGTAGGTTTATGAAATTCTAAACGTAGGATGGTACGGAAAATGATACGAACGTGTAATGTAACTTATATATTATGTTTCAGAAATTTTACTATAGGATGTATTATTAACTTAAAAATAAATCATCTTATTACATAGGATTGATACATACTTGCAACAGTATTGAATAGATTTTGTGTCTATTGTCGTGTCGTCTTCATCTGAACCAAAGGGTTCTTGACCAGTCGAATAACGTCAAAAGTTCCGATTAAAAATCACAAGCGCGAATCAGAACGAGCAAACCGACTTCAAGTTAATTGCTTAAGATAAATTTCTTCTAAAGTATACCTATAATGCTACATAACATTAACTACTAAAAATAACTCAGGTTATACACATATGAGCTAAACAAATGTCACCACCGCGTTTTGTATTATGTAAAGGTAATTTCAGTTCGTTATGTACAATTGAATTACGCTGAAGGATAGACATTATTTACGAAATAATAAAATATTTAGATCGACGTTTTGTACTCAGCTTTTAGATTACAGATGTTTATTTGGTTTATCTAGATATATTTTCCCTTATTACATTACGTACTTATTTACTTAATAAGTTTGATTATTTAAAAAGGAAATTATTAATTATGAAATCAAAAAAAAAATTGTAAGTGCATTAATTTCATTTAATGAGTTTGCAAAATAAATATTTTAGAAAAATAAATTATGAACTATCTTTTGTTTTTCCTGTAGTCGAAAAAAAACCTATGCAGATGGTATAACAATACCGTTGAACCAATTAAACTTCAAAATGGACGCCTATATGTAGATGCTTTTTATCTGCTCTTAGAGAAGCTTCGCACTTTGGGCATAATTCAAAATTGTTAACATAATGCATGAGAAAATTTATATTGAGGCAATGAATAAAAATTTAGGAACCACAAAATCAAAACTCACCCAGTAAAGTTGATACAGCGGCGTATTATTTAACTATCAAACCCAATAACTGAAAATACACAGTTATAATTATATTAATCTATCAAAATAATAATCACTTTATAATTAACAAAATAAAATATTACTTTTACATAAAGCAGGCAATACTATTTCTTAAAGTAACACGACGTGTTAACTAATTTTTGCAACACATATATAAATAACAATAATAAATTAAGATTTAAGATCCTTTATATTATCAAAGGCAAAGTTCGAAGGGATGCCTCCATCAGAAATTCTCCAAACATTCCAAGCATACAATAACAAACGCAATAAAAACTTTTCAAGAAAAATATCCTGAGGACTTTTTACATTTACCTAGAGAGCTGCAGACAACGGAAAAATAATAGGAAATTGTTTTTATTAATTTAAGATAACCGAGTTGTTTGTGATCGTGATGATTTTAATTTTTTGTTGTTTATTCCCGTTTCTTTTTCCTTAAAACAATTGCGTTTGTTTTAATAATGTCAGCTCAGAACTGTGTTTTCTGAGTAAAACACGGTTCTTTAGTTTGTAGGTCAGTATTGTTTTAAAGATTCCTGTGGGGCTTCAGGGGTAATATCGAATTAAAGCATGAAACATACGTATTTGTTAACAGGGATTTGTGTAACATTATATTTGTTATCTATGGCTTTAGTGGTTTTATAGTAAAAAAAAATAATTTACCTTTGTCTATGGTATATTTAAATTATACAATTAAAGAGTTTGTTTTTTTTATCTCAGGAAATACTGACTCGAATTGATGTTTTTGTATTCGTTGGAAGAAGATGACAGAAACAGCGGGTTATGATACCATACCAAAATATTTTCCATATTGTAGTTAATTGACTAATAATGATGGATTCGAAATTAAGTATTTTGCTGCTGATATTACAATATGAGCGAGGTAATGTTGCCTACTCGTTATAAGAGCACATTTTCTAAAATTTTAACCATACAAGTATACATATAAGTTCAAATAAATCTTTAAAAAGGTGCTAGTTGCACGGCCCGGGCGGTTACAACGGTGTACCGAGATAAGTTAGCGAAGGGGCGGTGTATCGAAAACCCGTTGGAGTAATTTGAGGGCAACCCAACGACATTGTCGCTAAGCGATTCGATCGCACGACCACATCCTCCGCACGATATCCTTTGAATTCAAACGATTTGTGAACACTAATGTCTTCTTCGCGCGTTTAAATTCCGTTAATGGAGGGTGTGGAAAATGTTTATTTTTAATGATTGTTTACAGGAAAATGTGGGTGTGTTCTTTTGTTTTTATTGCTGATACATACAATATATCTATGTATTATGTAACTTCTTTAAAGTTAGATGAATAAAAAAAAATATATTTTTGTATAACAACACATCACTGCTTTTCGAACCGGTGGTTTATTTGTAATTTGTATTACTATGATGATTCAAAAGCGTTATTATATACATGTATACTAGCTGTTGCTCGCGACTCCGTTCGCGTGGACTTTCATATTAACTGTGACCCTCCCTTTCCTCCCTTATAATCCTTTTTCCTACAAATATTTTGTCCCGTTCCCGTGGGAATTTTGCAATATCCTGTTGCAAATAACCTTTAAGTTTAATCAGGTACCTACATGCCAAATTTCAAGCGTTTAACGTAAGCGGTTCAGATTTTCTCATTCTATTGTTTTTTCCCGCTAACTCCCGTTCCCGTGGAAATTTTACAATATCCTGTTGCTACTAACGTTTAAGTTTAATAAGGTACCTGCATGCCAAATTTCAAGCTTCTAACTTAAGCGGTTTAGATTTTTCATACAAAAGGTTTTTCCCGCTAATTCCCGTTCCCGTGGGAATTTCAGGAATTCCTTTCTTAGCGGATGCCTAAGTCATAACATCTTCCTGCACTGCAAATTTCAGTCCGATCCGTCCAGTGGTTTGGGCTGTGCGTTGATAGATCACTATGTCAGTCAGTCACCTTTGAATTATATATATTATATTAAGACGTATGATTACTACAATAGTAGTACACAATACAATATGTATTTCACTTTGAACTTGACTTTCACTTTGATTTTGCATTTACCTTTGACTTTATTTTTTTTATAGATTTATTTGTAAGTTTTCAGCTAACAGTATTGCAACGCAACACGCTACCACAAATTCCAATTACATCAATCAATAGTGGAACAAGTGTTGCGTACAGAAATCCAACTTCGCCAAGAGATAGAACTCGCTGTGACAGATTGAAGCACAGAATCGAGCCGTTCCGGAGTTCCTCAAACGTAGACAAAACAAACTTCAATTGCATACTCGAACTTCGTATGTTATTGAAATCTGGGGAACATTCAGTTGGCGCTTTTATTTTGCTATCGGAAGTTTTAAGCTTTATTAAAGTGTTCTTTTTCGAAATTTTTAACGATACGTTTTGTACGTTGTCAAGGAATTAGAAAATATCTGTGCCATATCTTTGTATGACATATGTCTAACATCGATCAATTTAGAGCTGTTATTCCAAAACAAGTCAATTGAATTATTATTAAAAAAGTGACCCTTATAACTTTAAAAACGAAGATGAAACCATGGGAAAAGTAACTAAGTACTGGAACAAAATTACTTCATAGTATCAAAATTCGACTTCTATTGTGTTTGTACGTATGCTTGGATTTCATATAATTGACTTAATAGGAATATTAATCTTTTTAATATTATAAATGTGAAAATTTGTGAGTATGGATATTGCTCTTTGATGCTAAAACTACTCATTCGATTTGGCTGTAATTTGACATGCATATAGATTGAACTCTTTATTAACACATACTTTTATCCCGGTATTCCCATAAAAGGCGTAAAACCGGGCGCAGCTAGTGTAATCTATACATATAATAAAAATGTAACGAGTCGCTGTGAGACCTTTATTAACGCAATAGAACCCAAAACAATGATTTGTGAAATTTTTGTCTATTTGTCTGTTTGTTTCGGCACGCTAATCTCAGAAACGGCTTATCCTATCTAGATGGGGTTTTCAATGATATATTGTGGTAAGCTTCACTTAACTATATTTAGTGTTTAATTCATGTCAATCGGGTGATAAATAAAAAAGTTATGGCAATTTAAAGAATCACGTTGAACTCGCTGAACGTTTGTTGGCGCGGGTTAGGCATTTTCAAAAATGCTGCCCAAAGTCACTTTTCTACGCGGGCAAAGTCGCTGGCACAGCTAGTATATAAATACATGTGATGCCGGGCGGGTCACTTTTAATGAATTATATAGAACAATTCTCTGGTAAAGGCCAGAATTTACGTGGGTAGACCTATAAATAACTGGGGTAAAAATAACTTCACAAGAATAAATATTTATACGCTTTGCCTGAAATGATACAATAAAGGGAATTTAGCGGTATTAAAGGTAATTTATACATTGAAAATTAAGTTTATATTCAAGGGTATTAAGAGAATCATTTATCTAGATTTAATCAAGAAACTAGTTATCAAATTGTAAGACTCAATTGGCCTATTTTATAAGTTTTATCAAGTTACGTTTGTATCCTTTTAACCATATACTATGGTTATAAAGGCAGGCTAGAGTGAAATATATAGTATTGTTACAAGTAATATATCAAAATACATGGCGAAGTTATTTACAGAACCTAGTCATACATAAACTGAATTAAAATACGTTTTAAGTATCGTATTTGAAAACACATAATTAATTATATATAATCATTATCTACACTTGTTTTTTCCCGACTCGCAACATAATCCGTTATTTATTGGGTCATAAGCGTGTATAAAAATAATAATATAATATAAACGGTTACTTTATCATCATGATGTTCGATTACAGTGTCATCAGTTCTTCTTAGTGAGTATTTAGTTCATTTGTTATTTTTACGACCGTTAGTCTAGTGGTAATATCCATTTGACGACTGCTTGGCGCAGTGGTAGCACAACTGCTTTCTGCGCGAAAGATCGTGTGTTCGATCCCCCACCGGAAAAATATGTTTGTAATTTATATTTGTATTTTTTGGGGTCTGGGTATTGCTATATATTGTGTGTATGTATTTACAAAAGAAAAGTATGTTTATGTAATTTATTCCGTTATCTAGTTGCCATAATACAAGCTTCTGCTTAGCTTGGAACTAGATGGCGCTGTGTATAAATTTCCTGAAATTTTATATTATATTATATTACTTTTATTTCTACTGCTTCGTGGTTTTTTGGATTCAATTTCAGTACTGGAAAAAAGTCATTTTAATTTACATTAGCACTATTAGTGTTAAACATACAAGTTAGAATAATATCTATATTATGAAATTGTTTCGCAATCTAGCTGCCATATCATAAACTCTGCTTAGCTTCTGTCTAGATACTAATGTGTTATAGGAGTGCTAAAGTATTAAAACACAAACATTAACAAAACAGCTCATAATAATTAGGCAAATACAAATTTTATAATCATAGAATAAAACGCTATCCTATCTACTACAGACATTGCTATCTCTGTATAGTTAAAATGTGAAATATTATATAAAATAAGTAGCATTTACTGAACAAACACTCGCTAAGTGTAAAGCACTTAAAGTTACAGCGATACAGCTTTATACGCTCGTATCAATTTTTATGAAGCGAATATTAAATGCTTTTAAAGCAACAGTTACACTCATTTATATGGCGCGGAATTTCGGGATTAAACGTGTAACTTTGTTCGTTGTCAGTTAGTCAGCATTAATTGTGTAAGACCAGACAGGATTTGGCTTTTCGATTCCGAATTCGATTTAAACTATGCAAAATTATTTACAATTTCAACGTTACCGTATCTGGTTCAATGGCCGTTGTGATTTAGAAATCATTTGATCATAGTTAGATAAGGTTTTTAAAAATTTAAGGTTATTATATCTATCGGAGCAGATGGATCGAAAAGAATAATCAAGATAGTGAAAACTATTGCAATAATATTAGTTAATTAGTCGAACCTCTTTGATTTATTGTATAATATGATATAAATAATGAGATAATGTTCAAATTCAAACTTGAAAAGAAATAAAAAGAAAGAATATAAAGAATTGTGTGGCATTTGTCAGTTGCTATAAAAAACGTCAGCATTATAAAAATAAGGATATTGTTTTATTTGTAATTGGAGCAGATTATGTGTCGTTATTATGATACTCTGAAGTTTTACTTATTAAGAACCTAGGAAAGAGCCATCATGAAGCAGACAATCTCTACCTCGGCATCACTACAACTACTACGACGTCACTCTCTGCGACATACATAGTCCACGGGGGAAAAGGAAACAGAATAAAGTAGCCTGTGTTTTAATATATGTCTTATGTATTAATGCGACCTTACCAGTATCAAAGTATGTAGAAGAACACCAGTGGGTTTAAGTCGGTAGTGCTGACACCGATATTACCGCCCCCTTATCCCCTGAAGAGCAACAGCGTTTTTAACAGAAAAAAAGGTGTTATATATTTTCATTACAATTAATTTGTAGTAGTTTTGCGTGAATGAGTAATAAGCACTCGTACAAACTTGGTAAGGCTGTTTTGTTGTATGCTTTTTGACGCTCGTTAAAACGCAAAAGAAGTACACAATTCGGATTTTTAAGCTAATATATTAACAGATATCTGTACACTATCACACTGTTAGTAGTAACAAGTATAACTCGTATAAAATAAAGCGTAAAAGGATAGAATTTAGGAGGAAGACGACTTCAGTTTACCGACGTCATAACAGCACAGGACGCTTTAATGACCCCTTAGCTCCTAAGCTGTTAATTAAGGTTATTAATCTGAAGGCACGGCTACCTTATTTCCCTAATTGGTAGCAATTTTATTTTAGTCAGCGAAACCTTAGTTTTCATCATAAAACGGTATTTATAAATCCAATGTTACTTGCTTAAAGAAAGTAGCTTTTAAAATTCATAATAAAAAAATATTATTAACAAAGTGTATATTACTATTTTCAAGACAATTCAAATTAATAAAAATGTTAAGTTTTAAATCTTTCACCGTTTTGTATAAAATTTTGAATCTTATTTACTTACCTTGTTACAACGTAAATTGATGTACATTTATTATCAGTTTCTGTATATAACTAATTTACAATATTAATTAGATCTAAACATTAACAAGAAACAGGAATAATCACGGTGAAAATTATTTATCGAAGGGAAAAAGGCGGCAGGAAGAGATCGGAAGATAATAGAATTATTTTTCCGAGCATCCGCCAAACCGGTCGGGGTCGTTATTCAATTACAAGGGAAAATGCGAAACGATGTTTACCTGTGTTGCCGCGGGACATTCAAAAAACTTTTTCACCATAATTACCTATACGATTTTATTTTAAAAGGATTTTAGATAAAATATTAATGAGCTCGGATAAATCTCGTTTCGGCTGAAAGGTGATTTAGCGAGTTTATCGGGAAATGGACGCCGGCTTTGCGCTTTTGGTATATCGCTTACAATTTTTGTCATTTATTCGAAATAATCCAATATGGCGCCGGCAGCGCGTGATCTCATTGACACTAAGCTGAGCCACGGGTAGCCATCCATTATTCATGGTGTCGGACGTGGGTAATGGTTGATTTGCTTTTGAAATTCTGCAATGATGGCTATACTTTTGTGATGCTAATAATGTGTACAATGTGGAGGTTTGTTAAGGCTTACGATTTTATAAAGACGGAGGAAAAATGTATACACGTAACAGTGTCAAAGCTTTGTGGCTGGAAGGAAGCAAGTTTGCAGTGCTTGTGTTTGAATCTCGACCGTACAAACAATTTGTGTGACCTACAATTGCGGTGCTGTGATGTTTGATTGTTGGATGTTGTTTTGTTTGTAATGACTCAAGGAAATTGGTCTAGAGACGTTCAAGAATTGTTTCCGAAACAAGCCTTTATTTTATTACTGTCCAATTATTTTGGACAGCCTTCATACTAAGTAAGTTTTATAATTTTGAGAATACTTTAAACATACTGAACTTATATACTTTAAGATTGAGCTTTGAATATAAATCACATAAATATGTATTATATTAAAAAGTATTCCCAGATGATCCGAAATCGTGGTTACCCATAGACATGCGTTGTACCAATTTTTTGTATGTCACTCAACAATGCCGTAAAACCTACTCTCAAATATCCACGACTATCCGTGACTATTTCGTTCAACGACAATACCAACTAGAATTGTAACATTTTGTAATTTCCAATATAGGTAATACCGTAGATGTAGTAGTTTGTCAGTTAAATATGCATTTATTATAAATTCATATTATATTTAATGATATTACATTTACTCATATGAAGAAAAGTACTCACATGAAACTTATTTGTTAATTAGCTTTTATAACACAGGCTCTGCTTGTGTGGTGTTGTGTTAATCGTCTTAAATCGTCTTAAGTTCACTGTGTTTCGATCCCTGATAGTTAATATTCCGTTATTTTTTAATTTATTTTACAAGTGAAAATACACAACACAAAAATCTATGTAGCTAAAAAAATCAATTACTATATTGTTCTTTTAAACGTAATATCTACAAGATAAAGTAAAAAAAACTAAAACCCAACTACGACAAAAAACGACGCTGAAAAAGTATAAAAGTACCCCATGAATACAGGTAAAGTCACAAGCAAATGCTAGTAATATATATATATATTCGAAATGTACAAGTGAAGCGCTTTAAAATGATACCAAACACGGCATATCTAGCTTAACTTTATTTTTTTACTCTGTATATTTTGTCCGCTAGAGGGCGCCACATTGAATTTGGTGAAAATCTATATAGCCTATAACCAGCGGACAATTAAGACGCTTCTAATGATATGTCATTTGTCGAATTCTGATTAGTGGTTTAGAAGTTACGAGGGAACAGATGAACATACATACATACATACATAGCCTGTCAAAATCATAACCCTCCTTAGGCTTTGCCGTAGTCGGGTAAAAAGGATTTAATTATTCATCGGAAAAATGAGGTAACACAATTAGTTCGAATCAAAATGCTTACACGGGCTATATTCGGGGCTGATCATAAATTGATGGCTGATATTACTTGTAACATCGCGTGCAGGTGCGCCTGCAACGTAATTAATCATTTCCTACAATTACCCAATAGCCTATATATGACTGACCGATATACTGCGATGAATAGATTGGATATATTATGGAATTTACTCGTAGATTGCTATGTAGCAATAAGGACGCCTTTTGTGCACAACAATTTATGTTTTCTTTGCATGTTATATATGCTGTTATTTTTTTATGTACAATAAAGTGTTTTAAATAAATAAATAAATAAATTTAGATAAATAGTAAGCTTTAAAACCACGGATAATATAATTAAAATACTGTATGCACTTTAAAGGACTTGAAATCTAATAGGTTACATACACGTAGGAGTTATAACTTATTTTATGAAGTCTGATTTTATGAAATTATAGTAAATGCGTGATTAAAGAGTCGATTTCTATAGTGGTCCTTTTTATATATTGTTTAAGAAAAAAGTGTTTGCTGATAGTTGTTTAAAAGACAGTTTGTTTGCATGATAACCTAAATAATTAAAGAACCAAAAAACTTAATAATCTAAGTAATTTTTTATTCTTAATAAAATAGACTCACTTGCAAATGTCGCTATAATTATAGAAGCTACTGTTGTAGTAACCATGAGAAGAAATACACCGAGATCAATGTAATAAAAATGCTATTAAAGATGTAACAAAATAATAATAGATAATATATGAGGGAAGTAATCAAAAACTTCTATTATAAGAGGTTTCTTTACATGTAAGTAGTACCAAAACTGATATGAATAATCAGACAGTTATAAAACCGAAAAGTCGATAAAAATACGTATCATTTCCATAGCAGGAAGTTGTCTGTTCACGTCTGCGGTAAACTCAGGCGTCGCAGAGACAACGCTCAACTTATTTGGCGAAAATTTCGCATTCACAATTTTCATAGCGTCAAGCCAAACAATTTGGAACTCGGCGTATATTCCATGCAAATATTTACACTGTATTCGACTATCGTAGTTTGTAACGTACCTCGTAATGCGGTTTATTCTGTCGTTTTTGACAGAAACGACTCCTTTGGACGTTTTCAAGGAGGTTTGCTATTCATTAGTGATTGTTTCTGAAATTGTGATATGTACAGTGTGTTTACTTACATTTATATATGTAGATATAATAAGTAAAGTTAAACATTATTATCTAATTGTTTTGGTTCATAAAGAGAATACTAAAAGTGGTACTATATTTTTGTAATATTATGTTGCACTAGTTGAGTAACGTTATGTTTGACTTCGTTGAATCGATTATTGTTTTACAATTTACGTACTTTTATTATGCAGCAGATGAGATTCGTGACTTCAGATGATTAGGTGTAAGCAAAATATTTCGAGATAAGTTTTTAGTTAACAGTAACTATTATTCTTTAATTTAATTTAATATGTAGTAAAAAAAATGAAAAAATATTTTATTTTGTTAATCAATTTAACAACACAAGTTAACATGTTCCAATTACAAAGTACTCTTTTTCACTTGGCTGTATTAAACAATTATCATTCTTTAAAACGTATGCAAAAATTACTTGACGGAAAATGAAATTCCAATTTCTTAAAAGAATTTTTCAATAAACATAAATGAATGCATTTCGAGAAATACATCGCATTAAAATGAACATGTACTGGACAAGTAACTTCAATCTGGGTTATTAAATATTGGCGCTTTTATAAACGGTAACCTGAATATATCAGAAATGTAGAGCAATTTTGTAAATAGGTCAGTTACTCGCGAAACTTTTGTATTATTTGCTTAAGAAAATGTTTAATTACGTAAAGCTATGTTCTTATTGAAGTTTTAATAAGAAATCATGAAAGCCGTAAAATTATATTAATGCTAAGCATTTCTTTGGGTTAATAAAACAACTATTTACCTTTTATTTACATTGAAAGTATGTTAGTTATATGTATTCGGTGTTTACGGGAACATTCAATCTATGCAATTTATGGTGGTCTTGTTAAATGTTACAGTGGGTTACTTTTTTTAAACAGAATATATATTGAATACTTACTTGCTTTACTTATTTTAAACAGACACATATTTTATTAATGTTATTATGAAACTTTAAAATACTTTATTACCTTAAACCTGAGGGGGGTGATGTACAAAAAACGACACTATGGGTATTTTTTTAAAAGCTTTTCGAGAATATGACATCTTTATCAAAGTATAGGAAAATTACACTAACATTTTAACAAGAATGCATTATCCACAAATTTCATGGCACACTGTGAAACGAGCTGACCCCAGGCTCCAAAGTTATTCCATTAACCCTATATATAATACGTTTTAAAGCTCAGTTTTATACTCTTATCCCGTAACTTCTAATATTGTCTAAGACGTTCCCGTATTATAAAAGACTGGCAAGAAATAAACGTTCCCGTATACAATGGTTCTTTCTTATTTTAATATACTTTGGAAAGCGTGCAATATTTTCTATTCTCAAGTTTCTCACCAACACAAATAATCAAATCGTATTGCATGGTTTCATTTTAATACTAAGTTTTGTTAGATATTATTATAATACCACATTCTATAAGTATGACGTTTCTGACTTATGTAAAATGTTCGTTATTAATTTTATATTTTACTATACATTTTATAAGATGGTAGAGAAAACTGACGTCAAGTAATGGCATTTCATTAGAGAAGGTATTGCGTCTCATTCGGTAAGTGCATGCATCGGATGCAATTTTGATTACCAGATTATCCTTTATCCTCTCCCATTTAAGGTTGACAACTCAGTAGTGAGGGACTTAGCTTTACGTCTGTTCATGAGCGGAGGAAATGAAATGAAATGAAAAATGTTTTATTTCTGAGTTAATTTGAAACAAATACCTTTAGAAAGTCTACATGGTACCTACCACCGGTTCGGGAACTAATCCGGCGAGAAGAACCGGCGTAAGAAACTTGTGCGAGTTTCTTACGCCGGTTCTTAGCCATTTTACGAAAAGAGGGAAAAAAGAGGAGGTCGCTTACCATAACTTACCTGACTTAACTCATTTGGCCACCATCATGCAACAATAGCATCTTTTATACCTATTTAATGTCTCAAAAGGCTTAAACACAAATTCTATGCGCTATAAAATATTCCTTGTGTTTTCAAACGTAATCTAATATCCAGTCCATTATATACTCCATTCGCCTATGTAAAAGTATTGAAAGGTTGCCGGTAAAGTGGCTCAGGCATTGTTTGCTCAGCGACGAATAAATCCACGTGAGGTAATTGGATAGAAAGAGCGCCTACTAACGAACTTTGCTGATTAAAATTAAACTAAAGCCGTTATACGAATGACGCTTTAAAGCCTTCCATATTTAGCACGTCATTGCAGTTCAAACACGCACGTTGAATGCGATACAATTTTTAATTTACTCGTTCTTTATAATTTTAATTATAGGGTTAATTTTTGATGTCGATGTATAGATGTAGTGCTATTTTCTAAGGATGTAAATGATGTTGCTATTTCGCATTTCAAGTTGTTAAGTATGTATGTATTATTATATTTTTTTTTAATTTTGGAATTATTTATTGTACCGCTATAAAATTAATTATCAATTAAAAGTTAACTAAAAATGTTTTTCGCTGTCCAGGCTATCAAAATTCACTTTTAACACGGCTGTCTAAAAAGCAAAAAATGTCACGTGTATTTGGAACTTTTAACAAGCGACAGAAATCACAATGCAGATTAAAAATATTAATTTAAAAGCTTTGTAAATTTCACTGTCCTTCAGCGATTTTTAACAAAGGCAACCCACACAAAGCGAGACGTAACGTAACGTGTGTTGCCAACACTCGTTAAAATTTAATCCTCTCCGATATAAATCTGATTGAAAAAAAAGTAAAATTTGATCAGAGGCAAAGGGCGGACTATTTTGTTTTTCAACTAACTATGATTTAGGCTTAGTTACAGAGCAAATTGGTATAACTCTTTGTTTTTATACATCAGTTTTTTTCTCTCTTAGGGACTGTAGTTTCACACCAGAGTTGTAATGACGTCTTAAGATAGAGGTCATTATAGAGGTCACGTATCGTTCGGTAAGTAAGAGCAATGATGCCTATTTTTTCCTTCCTCTTCTACTTTGTCTAATCCTCTTTCGTCGTATCTCCTCTTTTTCCCCTGTTAAAGACTGGCAGGGTATAAACAAACGCAGTGTAATACCATCAAGCGAACGTTCTGCTCACGTATTTTATAAAAATATTAACAGTCTCGAAAGCAGAATTTAATTTGATAAATAACTTATTTGGATAAAGTTAAGGTACTGTTAAACTCAAGTGAATGCATCAAGGAATTTGAATGCAGCCGTAGCGTATTTGAAGCACAAAATTATATAGCGCTATGAATTTATAAGATACGTCTCAGTTAAAATAAAACTTAATTTCATTTTACCATTCCAGACGTCTAAATCCATATGTGAGGAAATATAATTTGAACGATTTATGGTTTTTTTAATGTTTGTATTTAATATTGCATTGGATTGAATTTGTGTATTTGATAGTACGTCGGTTACGGTAAGGTTCTATTGTGGATTTAGTCGGTACGGCCCTTTAAAGATATCCGTAAGTGGATTTCGCACCGTCAAAAACAAATTGTTTCCTTGTAGCAAACAACTTCCAAAACCTATCATCTATATATATAAAAGAAAGTCGTGTTAGTTACTTCACTTATAACTCAAGAACGGCTGAACCGATTTAGCTGAAAATTCGCAGGGAGGCAGTTTAGAACCAGGAGAAGGACATAGGATACTTTTTATCCAGTTTCCAAGGGAATATTTTTTTATGAAATTTAAACGCGGACGGAGTCGCGGGCAACAACTAGTTACAAATAAACATAAGCAGTACTGTCTTAAGATACTACAACAAGCAGCACTGTCTTAACATAAGCAAATGACGTCACAACATAACCCCTTAATGCTTTCGAAATGCCGATAAGCGGCGAACAAATTGCGCGTTACGTCTGGCTTGGCTCGTACCGGTGCAAACGTCGGACCACCTCTATCAGTTTCCGCCCCATCAAACCGTCTATACAGCCTTTATTTCTAATGTTCACTTCGCACGACAACTTATTCACAATATATTTGTTTTAAGAGATTGAAGGGACCATTTTTTACGAATAATGATGGTATGTTCATGATATTTAGAACGGTGTGATGTAGATTACAAGAACGAAAATATAAAATTAAAGTATTATTTTTAAGAGAACAAAATACGTTGCGATATTAAAAAGATGCTGGGTTAAATATTGTAATGGAGTTTACAAGCAAGTTAATGAGTTCCTTTGTCCATAATCCGATGTCGAATCTCGTGAAATTAATTCAGCGAATTCTTGACTTTTTCAATTTACACCAATTACGTGGCTTATTATCTTAAGATTAACACTAATTAGAACTCCAGCAGGATCCGTCGAGACCTCAAAGCGAGTGGATTCCTTTGAAATTGTCGGTACTAAACACGTCCGCTGCGTTGGCGCAAAACTGAATCTTCCTTCCCATACTTTACGAGTCAGATACTAGCCGTATTAATGATGCGTTACGGCTCATGTTTTTCCGCAACATATCTTGACCCTAAAGTCTCTCAATACCTACCCGTATGATTTATAACATTTTAAAGAGATTGGTAGATTAATGTTCTATAAATAAATATAAACAATAAAATTACCTAATTTTTCTGAAGGGGTCTTGTTTTGACACTTACTCCCCATTTTATTAGATATTAATAAACCTGGCATAAAATTATAGTCCTATGACGCCATTTTCATGCTATTTAATACACGACCGATAGTATAAATTAACGTTTTTATTCAATGTTCTTAATTTTAAAACCTGTGAGACTTTAAACGCATAGTTTGTTTTACGACTGTTGACGACAATTATTGTTAGACGACAATTAGTGTAAAAACACTAGGTTGTGTAGGGTTTGTCTTTAAAAGATTAGTTACCTACTTAAAATCGAGATGTTCTTAAAATTAACTAAGAGTATTTCGAGTTGCGGCGTTATTGCCTTACAAACTAGGCGCTTAATTAAAACTTTTTATGAATAGAAAACTTTGCATCGTTCCGTCCACCTCTTTATCGATAGGACAATATTGTTACAACACAATATGCTAGTCTCGATTCTGTCACTCGTTCGGAATAAGCTGATTGGATGTAATTTCCTTGAAGCTCCTCACTACGATCGTTTGAACGCAATAAAATTTGGCCTGACATTTTAATGAGAACTCAACTCGCATAGATCGCATTTGTAGAATGTGAAACATGTCATTAAGTTTGTTGTACTACGAGTATTAAAATCGGGCTTAGAGTGTGAGTTTATGTGAGTGAGATTATTTATAAAGAATGGAAAATCTTTTGTATTTTAAAAATAAATGAAGCAACAGTATCCACTCATTTTTAATATTTTACTTACTTTCATTTATTGGGGGTTAAAACGTTTGTACTTAAAAATCTCAACACTATTTATTCTGATATGAAAAAATATTAGATTTTTATAGATAAGCTTAGTCATCAAATATCACGATAATAAATTATATTCAAAATTTAATTTCTTAATTTTTATTCCAATTGTAACTGAAATCCGATTAACGTTTTAATGTCCCAAGCGTTCACTAGCAGTATTGTGAGAATCCAGTAGCCCTAAGATATTTTACGACAGGACATTATAGTCAATAATGTACAAAATAATGTAGGTTCTGACATGAAATAGGTACAGCCATTGTCTGCTTTCGGACGGCTATTGATCATCGCTATACTTGCTGACAGAAACATATGTTCGTAGCGTGACCGTCTGATCGATTTCAACTTATACTACTGGAATTTACTTAGTGGGAAATCTATGAAGATACGATTCATATACTTATTACTCCTATATCCTAAAGATAAGATTGTTTTTATCTTTTTATTTTCCACTTTTTGCGTCATAATTTAGACTTTTTTTAAATATTATTGATAACAATGCATGAAGAGACGTTACCTCCTTTTCAATATGGTAAGACAGCTAAGATTCGTTATTTTTAATGCAATCCTACAATTTGGGTATCAAATAAAAGTGCTGGGTGAGAATGTCTTGCGGTAGCAATATAATATGATAAATAAATGGTAATTTATATCAAATTTATTTTTCAAACATTTTCTCGTTTAATATTTATGTTTAAGAAAGCATTTCTCTATATTAACGTCAATGGGTCATTATTTTTAAACCATTATCCAATAACTTTAGTTTAAAATACTGTCTTCATTTTTTCTTTTTAATTGTCGAAAGAAAAATGTTACGGATATATACCATATTTCCAAATATTTTAAATTGAGTAGGTTCTTATTAGTAAGTATATATAACAACCAGGTATTTAAAATAATACTTCGACACCTCTAGAGATATATACGTGAGTTCTCAACAAAGTGGAACAGAGACAGATGTATTCCAGTCTATTAATATAGATTAGTCCCCATAGCAACAAGCCAAGCTCATTTGTAAGAAATCGCGAAGCAATACACAGTCGTGAGGGCACTAATGTTCCCATTTCGTGACCACTATTACAGTTTACTGGGTCGTTCTCGCCCTTCTAGGTGTTAAATGGAACTTTCGTGTAACACACATGATACAATCTACAATGTACTTCAATTAATTTTTAACGATCTTAATCATGCCCTGTTTATGCATCGAAGGTTAGGCCTTTGAATATTAATTTGCAGATACGGTGAATTACGTGCAGGTTTTGTTTGAAGTAATTTTCGTAATTACTTTAGAAGGCGGGGAACCTGATGAAAATTTTTTGTCAGATTAAAAATGTTTTTATTTACATAATAGCTGACCCGTGCCCACTTCGTTGGGCATAATATTAACAATCCTTTTTTTATATAGCCTATATATGACACTCAGCAATAATGTTGCTTTCTTTTGGTGAAACAATTTTCAAAATCGGTTCAGTAGATTTCGAGAGTACCCCTTACAATTTGACAAACACACAAACAAACTTTATAATATTAGTATAGATTATATAAGTACATTATATATTAAAAAATATTAGATTTGTCATCGTTTATTGATTACTTAACCTAGATTAAAAAACCAAGGAGAACTCTTCAAAAACTTTTCTATATTTTAGTGACCAAAACTCCACTGTGTTCCACCATATCACAGCGAGGGGTCATGGGCATCTTTTCACCCCCCAAAAAACCCCTACGTTTAGCTCTTTATAATATTAGCACAGATTTATGTATGCTTAAGTCACTAAGTGTATAAGAAATATTGTTAGCCGCGTCAGCATTTATTTTTATATTAAACGGTAAACCGTATAACCAGGTTCAAATAAATTCAACTTTCAAGAATGACATTATATTGTATTATATTTTTATCACAAACTCGCTGTAACGTAAAATGGAATGGAGCAACAGCTGATCTTTATTATCAAATACTCCTATTACTGGAAATAATATTCTGACTATATTAAGTGAATATTAACAATCTTTAGGTATTCCTTATAATACCTAGGCAATTTATAGATTAGCTTAAACATTCGGTATTATCAATTACTTTTCCTAACGCTATATTATCTCCGACATGCTGTTTCTAGTAAGTTTGCTGAAAAAATGGTACCAACCCACCCGGCCTATTTCGACCACTATAATTGAATCAAATATTATATTTATCCCTCTTATAGCACAGCATATAAAGAAACGGAGATCACGTAATTGCGTCTCATAAAATGGACCAAAAAAGTTTAAATTACGACTAAATCCCGGCTTATTTTAGCCTACACGTAGTGTATTAGCATTAAACTGATTTGAAAGCGTATAAAAGCGTCCTGAATCCATTTAGACGGCTTTGAATCACTGAATTACCTACGATTTAAGCTAGACTAACTCGATTTTATTAAGTCCAGCACAACCTAGTTTTCAAATTCCGATGTAATTTAGTTTTAATTCTAACAGTTTTCCGCCTATATGTTATAAAATTATGTTACTTAGTTCTTTTTGTTTAAATAGATGCAATCAACTTAAGTGTTCACAGTTTAAAAGATGATGAATTTCGTATGTATAGTCCGATTAAATAGGGTCAACGTTAAATTAAAAATTTTATGTAAGAACTTAAAATTTATTGAAGCTGTTCTAAAAACCCTTTTATTAGTAACCTAATTAAATATTTTATACTATTGAAATATTTTTTTCAATTAGTCATTCAAAGTACCAATGTAAATGTAAAAGTAATATTCTGAATAGCTACATTTATAATTTAATAATTAGGTATTAATTAATTAATGCTATGTGAGTAAAATGTTTAAACAAATTTAGGATAATTTCGGAAAACCTATTTACCTATTACAGGGCAACAAAATCGATCATTGATGAAACTAGAATGGACTTAGTGAATATGCCGTTAATAATAATCTTATAAAGTAAGTTTATTGACTTGTTTTAAGTTCTACGAATAATATTTAGAGCGTGTTTAACGTTGAAATTCATCTGACGATAATAACAGGTACTTACGTGTGACATGTTTTTTATATTCTGGCGGGAAACTGTCTGATATGTCAAAGTCAACGTCAAAAGTATCCTTAATCAACTAGTCTACATATAGTAACACTTTTAAATCGTTATGGTATTACACACAATTTACTACCGGTTCCGAAGGCAGTTTCTACAGAGAAGAACCGGCAAGAAACTTGGATAGTAGATATTAATCTATGATGGTGTCTGCCGCTTCACGATCGAAGCTTTAAAATGAAAGACAAAGGAAGGGATTGATACGAGGGGATTATAGTATGGAAAATATTACATTTGGAACGATAAATGGGTCACCGGCCAATTAACCTAACAAGACGAAATGAAATTAATTGAAACGTAATTAGATCATTTTAACATAATTAAAGTAAATAAAATTGTAAAAAGCTGGTTTATATTTTTAAGTAATCAAATCATTAATGTTAAATAATATTTGTAGCGACATCAGGGCGCTTATAATTTTGTATTCAAAACTATTTAGTTCATTTAATAATTAAAATAATATTAATAACGAATATAAGTACCGTTATCTTGTCAGCGTATTTGTAGGTAACTCATAGTTTAAACTTTAAAATTTCAACTTAATGACGTCAACATGTTAAGGAAAATTTATATGAATATATAAAAGTCTTTAAATTATAAACTCATCTATATATACAGTTAGAATATCTCCTATACTAAAGTAATTATTGGAAATGAGTAGGCAAGTATTTAATTTAGAAAAATATTTCAAGGGCCGCCCAAGATGGGTTTCGCTTTATTGCGGCGACTGAGACTCCATTCAGATACGATTTAGCTAATGTGATTGCTGCCATGATTTTATTTCATGGGCTTCTCTGATAGCATCCGAAAATATACTTTTATTTATATTGAAAATCGAATTAATTTTATTTTTATATCTATTTTATTGGT
>JADANM010006310.1:4843008-4878237 GCA_026213755.1 Eurema hecabe | reverse complement strand
ATCTCCAAAAGTATTGTCAGTGATATAAATAAGCATTCATAAAAAACTTACAAAATTATTATTGTTTGTAGGAATGTCAAATGTTATAAGTGAATTGTCGAAATCAAAACTTCAGAAAGCATTCATCGGTATTTGTTTTTCGTATCCGTAGTTTTCGTCATGTGACAATACCATGCAGAGTCTGATGTCGTTTGCCAAAATATCGTCCAAAACCTTTTATATAATATCTACTACATGTTACACAATTCAATTTATTCTGTACTACCGATGCTCGCTGGTTTTATCCGTGTTATTTTTGTTGGCAATACCGAAATAGAAAATTAGTTATACTATATGGTAATCCGGGATCTGATCTACCTAAATCCCAAACTTCAGCTTTTTCATTCGGTAGTAATAAAGTGAATGACTAGGTTTAGGTTTAAAGATTTTTATTCTCAAAAAGATAACAATCATCGCTTACTTGAGAGAAAATTATAAGCAAACTAATAGCTATATAATAGGTCATCATTCAATGATTTATCCACTCACTGCATTCGTTTAAAACATTTCGTTGTGAATATAGTTTGTTAGTGATTTTTTGAATGCAGCGACTCAGTTTACATATTTTATTTCTTGAGAAAGTCTGTTAAAAACGTACATAATTAACTATAATTACCGATACCGATGAATGCTTTCTGAATGGATGTATACTAATACATCCATACAATAAAATAGAAGTATCTATTTCAATTATTATAACGCTCTAAACAATATCCCATTGTAACGAACATAACCTAGTTTTTCAAATACATGCATTCTAATTACGTAGCTAGCTACAGGACTTGTAACGTTGTTATTACGTTAATCCTCGCCTGGAAGGTATATTTATCACGGTAATATTAAATAAGGGTAATAATAGCATAACAAATGTGCCGCCGCCGGGCAACACAATACCTCGTATATACCAATCTCGTAAACCCCTATTTACCTTACAAGCGATTCTAGAGATATTACGAAAAGGATTCCTGGCTTCATTGAGATTATGAAACTCGTACGAAATGAATGATGACTGTTTCACATGTTTTGATAAATTATCCGTTTGTATTCCATTTTAAGGTTTTCATTTAAATCTATATAAAGAAATTATATACAAAATGTTACCCATTATCTAAAGATATCTATTATAATCGTATAAAGCTGAAGGGTTGGTTAGTTTGTTCGTATAACACGCTTAACTCTAAAACAAAAGTACTCATTTATAGACAAGAACGTGAGTAGTGCGAGAAAGGTTAGAAATTAGAAATTCAATATAAATCGCGGCATTAAAGAAGATTTCATGTAACATTTATTTCCGTTATAAATATATGGTATCGTTGGTAGATTGAAACGAAAAAACAACATTGTTTGTAGCTTAAATGGGAAACAAAAGCGGCATATAACTCTGGTTATACGGGTAGTACGTTTATATTCAATTTGCGACGTTCTATCAGTCGGCGCGGAATTTTTCATCGGTTTGTAATCCAACGGGTCTAAATCGGGCAGGCCGTGTTCGGATCACAAAGCCTCTGCGTTGCACAATCAAATCGAATGGGCGTGCCTCGATCATACATTCAGATAAACTTTAGGTCTAACACGGGACTGACCTGCGAATATTTTTCATTTCCATTGAAATCTCTATTGAGAGTTATTAGGACGTTACCAATGAAGATTTTTTCGTAAGGGAATAATTTTTATTAAAGAAAGAGATAGACAAAAACAAAAACATACTCTGGTAGGCTATAAGAATGGTCTCATACAAAATATTTTCTGAAATTCTTTCTATTTTATGAAATTGTAACTGGTATAAATGGCTAATAGAATTTAATTTAAGGTCTCCCATAAGATTAATATCGTGGAAAAATTCTCATATCAATTACTTTCAATAGTTATTTGTCATTTTTTATCAGATGAACATAATGAAACCAATATCTTCTTTGGCATAAGGTTCTCGTATTAAACAATATTATTATAGTCTTGTTACAACGGTTTTATTATTCAAATTGTGAAACTAAAAATGAAAACCACAAAATATTTCTAAGCAACTTCGCCGCTGTAAAAGTTCAACAAATATTACATTGCAACGCAAGCCAGCGAAACGCAATATTCCTCGAATACGTATTTGATATATCTTAATCTAATCCAATTTAAAAATAATCTTCAAGATGAAAAGCTCGTAGGAGGGTCGAGCGAAGCACAAAATTGAGATGTTTCGGTGTCCTCGTAAATTTCATTAGGGACAACGTTACCGTTGAGGGTATTTAAAAAGAAAGTACTGACCGGGCTTACTTATAAAGGACTCCTGATTACCCTCCACGTACAAGAAAATTATGTAAGGACGATCTTATTAACGTGAGAGGATAGCTTCGCCAGTATTTCTGAGAACATTCTTCGCTCTCTATTGCCGTCAATATGTTTCAAAGAGGTTTAATTTGAATGAATTTTTTCGGGAAAATTTTGGAGCAGACTTGAAAGTAATTTGTACGAGTATAAGATTGTAGTATGTAAGTACATTCTACATCATCTCATGTAGACATGTAGATATGTATTAAATTTAAAGTTCTTACTTATCTACAATAATTGGTGTCTTAATTCCATATAAATATTGCTAAATTATCATGTCTTACCTGATAAGATGGAAGTCCTATAAGAAAATATTAATATTATAAATTCCTTCTTCATGAAACATCTATAATTATACGAGTAAATATTTTTGATCAGCTACACTCCAAAACGAGATAGTACTAAATGATTCATGATTTTAAATTGGAAAACTTTGTTTTCGTTCACAAATTCAAACCGAGAAGTCGGTTCTAGAAAACTTGAATTATTCCAAACATTAAATAAAGGTCGTTTTAATGGAATTAACTCGGTAGAACCGAAATTGTTTTGTACGAAAATTTACTGAAGATTTTAGCTTCCGTTTAGCGTGAATGGCGCCTAATCCATATCCACACTTTACCCTCCTAACTTGTAAGAACGAAGGTGGCGCTCGTAAAAACGTATGATGGCTCATGATATTTACACACGATCTTGATTATTAAACTTTCTCATATAAGCCAATAGAAAAGTTATCTAAATATTCACATATTCGGTCGTTGTGGCATCGTTGAAAGCGGTGATAAAGATTTATGACTCAATAATACTTTGATTATTTCTCAGATTCGGGGAACTCGAGTTTTATGATGCGTACAGATTCTTACGCAATAACGTTGCTATTTATGCCTCTTTTTATGTATTATATGTAAAATTCTCATAAGGTATATTTAACAAAGGTTTTATGGCATATCCTTGTTTATAATTTTACGTTGTAAGCAACGAATATTAATGTTTTTATTTCGTAATATTTAATAACATTTTTTGATATACGGGGGCCAAATGCATAAGAATTAGGTCTATTGATGGCTTATACAATTATAAGCCATATAGCGTTAAAATAGCTATCCTATTTGTAAAGTGTTTATGTTTATATGATACTTGTATCTAACACTTAAAATTGACTTTTAAAATAACGAGTCATCAAGCCTGGTATATAAAGCTTATAACTTTTGAAATGTATAGCAGTATTAGTTGATACCAGCTGTCTTTAGAAAGCGTTTAGGTTCAACCGATGCCTGTTGCGCAGAAGATTATTCTTACCTTCCTTGACCTTACAAAATCGAAACGAAATTACCATACACCGACATAACACTAAACGAAGTTGATATGCTAATATTCATCCACATACCGGAATATAGATAAAAATGCATAAAACAGCTTTTAATTAAGACATAATTAAACAAAATTACGTTCATTTAGTTAAACGATACGTGAAATGGTTATTGCCTATTTATTTTTATGGCAGTGTAATTTATTTTAAACTGACGGTATATTTATGTATAAATATTGGACGGTGTGATGGAAAATTTCGATTAACGTTTTATTGAATTGCATTTAATGAACAGTAAATATTGATGGCGTTGTCTAAACTTCAAAGAGAAGGATCCGAGATACTCGTAAATAAGGAAACATTTTCCGTGTCAACGTTAGTACTTAGTATTTGAAGAGGGAATTATTTTATTTAGGTAAAAGACAGTCGGAAGTCAATCAATTTTGTTTGCAATTGTAAACTTAATATATATTATTATACAAAGAGGAAAAAAAAAGATTTTTTGTTTAATTTGAACAGGCTCAACAGGACATAATATTCTTATAGAATCCTGAACACATATAGTTTTAAACGTAGAATATAGGCTACAATGACGCTATTTAATATTGCCATTTTGGTTGGAATTAAATTTACTACCCATAACATCATGCAGCAATTTTTGAGTTTATAGTGAGCAGACAATCATAAGCGTCTAATAAAAATAAAGATTAGAGCATGAAATAATTATAAATATTATCTATCTAATTGAATCATGATAGAACAAAGAAATTTATTATAATCATAGTAATACGCTTATTGATTGATATTTTTGTCGTTATAAGACATTGGAAGATTATCTCATGAACTTTCCATTCTTATTTAATTAACTCAATAGGTGCGCGTTTTCTACCAAAAAAAAGTTATCAAGTTAATGAATTATGTTAATTTATGTGAACAATGTACGTGCATTCAGGCCGGGTCAAATGCCTTCATAAATTTTGTATCCAAGATTCCCTTTTCCCAAAAGGTGATTGACCTTAAATTTATTGACGAATAAACGAATTCATATATTATGATTTAAATAGGAGTAGTAATATTAACATGATTCAATTGGTCGTTTATAGTCGACAGCCTGACCTCTAGCTAGGGTTGCCAGCTTCTTACTTTATTTAGTTTTTTTAATGTGTACAATACCACTATAATACCTATATAAAAAAATATATTTTAGACGAATTATTTAAACGATGTGATTTAACTGATATGAGTTTTATATTCGCAAACTTTGTACTTGTAGGTATTAAATTATTTACAACGCCAAAATGGAATATACCTCTATTCCATTAAAAAATATAGTTAGTCGCATTATTAAAGTTATTTCAAAGAAAACCTAAAATGTAAAGATAGGCCGTTCCTTTCTTATTATATTCCTTTTTAAATGCGAGGCTTTCAGGTGTTCCTAAATCGTTCACAGTTTATTCTGATATAAAAAATACGTCCTATTACTATTATATTAAAATAAGTAAATACAGTAGTAGAACAAACTAAAAAAGACAGTGGATAAGGTACATACGAAAATATTGTACTTAAAAATGTATATGACATTCTATCATGTCAGCAACCCTATATACGCACATGTAGGTAATGAAAATTTTACTACGTCGTATTTGCAATTGAATTGAACTAATAGGCAGGCTTCATATACCGTAAGGAATAGTGAATAATATCATGACTTTTATTGCGTTTTTACACTAATCCCTATTTATACTATCAACATTTTATATTAAGATTTTAAAGGAACCATAGACGCCACGCATTTAATATGAATAACACAAACTTTGACAGCCGTTTGTTATGACAAAGATATTTCGATAGTTAATGTGCAATAATTTACAGACATGCCTATTTAAATAAAAAAAAGACAAATGAAGACGTTTCTCAATTATTTTTTTTAATAAAGGGAATGTTTTACTTATACCTTAAAAAGTATAATTAAGTGCTTATAATTTTAAATACATATTTAGCTTATATATAAAACTTATAATTTTTAATAATATAATATTATTATTAATTGGCATCCCTGTAAACTGAACTAAATCTCGACGACATTTATCTGTGCAATCTGATTGTTCTAGAAAGAGAATAAATGGCAGTAAGCTTGTATTCTACGTGTATTTATAGAAAACTACAATATATTATCAAGGAGACACATGAATCTGGTATAAAATAAGGTACGCTAAAAAGCACAAGTTTAAAATTTTATTCTTAAAATAAAGTTCATTGTCACATTTTCCCGCCTAAGTTTGGACGTTGCGATGAAACTATATTAAAACGTTTAAAAATTGTTAAATACTTTATGTTTTTGTTTCTAATTTTCTTTACACATTTCAAGATTTATTGAATTCTACAAAATTAACATTCATATTGATGTTACAACTGATTTCTCATTCAAACATTACTCCTGTAGATTTCTTGATTTGCTGTTATTGCCGTACCATTTCACTGAAGTGTTTATGAATTTCTCACCGAATATTAATCACGTCAATAGCATATAATACAAACAAGCATTGTTCGCACCAAGCTAAGCAGTTCAGAGAAAGCAGGACGATGTAAACATCGCCTTAGAATACGTTTATAGATGTTTAATGTCTGGAAGGAGCGCCATTTTATTATTTTAAAAGCGTGTGTAAATATTATTAAAAACTTTTAGGGTATATTGAATTATATAGCTATAGGAAATATAAAAATGTTTCTTGATAAGTGATAATAATGAATTAGAATATTATTTGAGTTATAAGGATGTTTTTTTATGATGAAGTTTGGAGATTAGTTAGACACACTCCTGATGGTAAGAGAAACGCCAACCCATAGCCAAAGCAATGTTACCCGGAACTTTGCTCTAAAGCCAAACTCCGGACAGGGGTGCCCTACACCGACGCTCACTTTGAGTCATAAGATCTTAAGCTGAGAAAATAAGGGTAGGTATATCATGTAAGGTTACAGGTCCAAACCTATCCTGGTTTAGCGTGAACTAACACGAAGAGAAGAATTTATATGTAAGTCAAAAAATAAAATATGTTATTAAACAAATTTAGAGCTTTTAGGTCTAATTGGCGTCCTTTTCACAAAGAAAACCCTTAACTAATTACGTTTATTATACGTGTTTATTGACTGTTTCGAATTTTTAGGGCACCTATAATTAAGTGGGCAATTGTTAAATTACTGGTGCGAAATTGTAAAAATCTATCATAAATTGTTGTCCTACTTGTTGGTGCTCATTATCAATAAATAAATAAATAAACACATTAACAATATTTTTTATGTTTCAAACCAGACTTCAACAGTTTAGCGATTCGATTCTAGTAGGTATAGATCTACGTGCCGTCTTCGGTCCAATAATTGATGGCCCGCAATAACTCATCGTTTGTACCGGTCACACGGTCGCGCGGTTGTGGACGGCTCTTTCACACCACTGACAAACACATAGATATGTTTAATGTACTCGTGATATCATTAGGTGCCATTATTTCACTTTTAAAGTGTGACTATTTAAAAAGAGAATGTGTAAAGAGAAATATATTTTATTTTTTCTGTTATTTCGCTATTTAAGAAAGAATTTTTAGTACCTACCTAATACCTATATACGATAAGCAATAAAATATCATTTTAATAGAATAGTGAACGGTTGAGCAGCAGCCAGCAGGTCTTCCTCTTTCCAAGGGTTGGAAAAAAACTTTTTGAAATAAAAGTGTATGAATAAGGGGAATGAATATCTACGGCTAAATTGATTCCAATTGTACCTGAACTGAATAAATGGCCCGATGCGGTCCGGACCTACCCTGGACACTTGATGACTCCATATTTATTTTAACTATTTACGTATAATTTCATTCCTTAATTACGAATATAAAATAATATGATACTAATCGTTTATTCAAGAGTTATGGAGAGTTTTTTTTATGTAATTGACAAGTAATAATGTATATAAAAGTTTAGTAAATACAGTTATGTGACCCCAATCAAAATAAAGTCCAAATAATGCAAAAGTAAACATTAATCAAGGGGCCTGGCCGTCGGAACCACGTTCGAAGTTTGCAAGTTTCAGCCCACTTGTCACGAGACAGATGTCTCCTCGCTCCATAACAAAACTTGATATAACTCAAAAATAGACTGCTGTGCAAAATCTATATTATATGTATATGTCACCGGAAGATAACAAGAACAATTTGCGAAAATGTGGTCGTAAGATAATACAATTTATCTATCGTTTAGAATCCTACGAAGGTTTATAAATTTAATATGAAATTTTTAAATTTGCTGTTCTTGTTATTTGTTGTCATATATACGGGTATTTTAACGAAGTCGCGATACCAGATCGCGACTTCGTTTACGCAGTACTTATCCTGCCTTTAAACTTATACCAAACACCCTTATTTCTCTGGTTAAGAACCATTCAAGGAATAGTCTAACAAAGGAATTATCGAAATCGATTCAGCAGTTGATGAGTGATGTATTTAGCAACACATTTTGCGATTCATTTTTTTTATTATAGAAGAAAATATAGAGCTATGTAATGTATTTGTTTGGACCCATGTTTTCGAAGAAAAAATATTTTTGCGTTAGCTGTATTACATAAAATCAAGCTATTTAATAATTAACAGAACGTAGTGCTTTCACATACAAAAATCAAATCTTCTCGGAAGTGTAATTCAAATAAATTATATAAGTTTTAAAAAACGTATACCTCTATAACTTTGGTTTAGTTTTTAATATAAATTTAGACATATATTATATTTATAAAAATCCTTGTCTCTTTTTAATTTATCATTCGCTTGTTGGGAAATAAATGTAATATTTCTGTACCGTCCAACCCGTATTATGATAGGTCAATGTAAACAGAACCAAATTGCAATGTGGAATTTAATTGAATTCGTGAACTAGTCAAAATAAATATTATTGTTGAAGTATCTCGTTATTTAAAAAATAAACGCTGACATCGAATTACTTTAACGATACTGGTATATTTTTTTCTTGTTTATTTTTCGTCCAGTTATTAAACTCATATTGTATGATAATCCTTACTAATATTATAAATGCGAAAGAAATTCTGTCTGTCTGCCTTCCATCACGCTAAAACTACTGAACCGATTAGAACGAAATTTGGTACAAAGATAGTCTAAAGCCTAGGGAATGACATCTAACGCTATTTTTTTTTTAAATCAACTCTGAAAAGGTTGCGCGAGGGGTTGAATCTTTTTATAATTTTCTGCTTTCACGGCCAAACCGCTGAACCGATTGTAATGAAATATGGTACACAGATGGTCTAGATACTGAGATAAAACATAGGCTATTTTTTAACTGGAAAAAAGGGTACAAGGGTGGAAGGGGGGGTCAAAGTTTATACGAAAGACTACGCTGACGGAGTCGCGGGCAACAGCTAGTTTCTAATAAATACATAAAATATTTTCAGGACATTTATACACAGCGCCATCTAGTTCCAAGCTAAGCCGAAGCTTGTGTTATGGCAACTAGATAACGGAATAAATTACATATACATACTTTTCTTTTGTAAATACATACATACAATACATAGCAACACCCAGACCCCAGAAATATACAAATGTAAATTACAAATATATTTTTCAGGTGTGGGAATCGAACCCACGACCCTTCGCTCAGAAGGCAGTTGTGCTACCACTGCGCTAAGCGGTCGTCAAAATAATAATAGAATTGTTTATAACAGTTTTGACAATAAAATGTGCTTATGTCTATTAGGAAATCCTACTACGTGAAGGTTTGTGAGGAATTTGAAGATATCTTCTCTCTCTCTCGTCTTTCACGAAAAAACTACTAATGGGTTTGTATGAAATTTAATATTAACACACATGATACTTGTAACTGTAGTATTATAATTTACTTAGGAATAATACTTAATAGCTAAAAACCTATTATAAAAACTATATGCAAGATAACCCCTTCTGTGAATTTAACATTAAATAATATACAAAGGTATAAAAATATAAAATTCTATACCACATAGCAGCCTAAAAAACATTGACTTAATATCGCAGGTTACATACAGGTGTCAGGTGCACACTGTATAAAGATATTATTAACTATAACAGTAATAACACATCAAAGTAAAATTTGTACGACTTTTATTTTTGTAGTCATAGAAAAATGCTTTATCGAATAACTATAGAGCAATAAGTACCTCGCCATACGTACTCAATAACGACGTATCATTAATAGCTTACACCTGCCTAGAACTTTCACAAATTTAATTAAAGTAATGTTAAAGCGTCTGATACTAACACCGCCATTTAAAAAAAAACTCCACTATTTTAAAAACTCATGTATGATTGTGTTTCACGAAGATTTAAGCGTATTTTCGAATCCATTTGGCTGTGTTACACTAGATTTAGTATTTCGCGAAACACATTTTTTTAAATAAAGCACCCGTGAAATAGACTGCACATGAACGGACATGAATAACCACAGATAATAAAATGTAGTCGCAACAATTTACATCCCAATTTAGCAGAACATTCATTATTATAATACATTATATTTTGTCCTTGGTTAGCAGCTCCTATAGTACTTACTCCCATATACTTATCTTATTTCCGAAGTATTAGTTTATGAGCCATATTTATAAGTTGGTTAATGATTGATCTTTTTTTTTCCTAGCACGACATTATTAGTCGTTATTTAATATCATATACATATCTACAACGGACTTCATCGCGTTTTTTTTGCAATTATAGTTAGTTTTTTCTACTAAGCTCCCAGACAATCCTTCTACCAAATTCTAGCGAAGGCGTCAAAATACCTAACAGATAGAATTGTTACTTAATGATTTTTCATCTACAACCCTGCTATCTGATCTGATCAATAATATATTCTGATCTCGAAACGCAGTCACAAATACGATCCGTCTACAATACACAGCTAATCGGGCCATCAACAAATCATAAGACCAGATGTTCGGCTAAAATGTGCCGATTCATGCATTCACTGGAAATAGCGCAACTAAAATCGCTAATTTAAATTGGCTGTCAGCAGTGACGCGCTCACCGGGACCAGTCGATGCACTTAGCTAGCCGCCTTGGGACTCTTGACATGAATTAAAAATGCATGCAGCATTAGCGTTACTATTACGTAAACTGACTGCGGTATGTGAAGCTTTAATGAGGGCAGGAGTATGATGCAAAGAGTAAGGCGATTTTGAGGTTTGTTAGCGTACAATGTTTACGAGTTGGGGAGGGGTATGAGATGGGTAGGGATAGTCTAGATTTTTTTTATATATTTAAAGTATTTTGGTTCTCATAATCCTTCCTACTACATACATATTAATTTGCATTATGAACAAACCATTAATAAGAATTATGAATCTTATTTATCAATCATAAGATGTAGGTATTTACAAGTTTTTAAGAAAAAAGAAAGATAAGCGAAACCTGAACTGTAGTCAATGAAAGCACAAAATGGTTGTTTTATATTTATTTACGTAGCGTATTGCAAATTCCTTAAAGCAAGAGTGGGTGTTCGTCGTGACGCTGAGGACGGTCGCGTCCCTCCGTCGTGACCAACTCATATAGCTGCCGCCATGAATCAAACTTTAGCACTTTGTTATACAAATGACAATGAAGCTACTGCTACTGAACTATAAGCTACTATTAATCTTTACAAACAACTTATCATAGCCAGAGCGAAGCGACGTTGCAATCAAAATAGGTTTAAGATGCATACGATATTGTTTTAACTACGTTTAACAATAACCTCTTAATCCCGATTGTAGTTCTATGGTTTAAAACGAGTAAGTTAATAAATTTTTACGTTCCTGAAAATTGCACCAAATTGTTACTAGGAGTTGCAAATTACTAGACACCGAGTTTTAAAATTTTAACAAAGTATTATAATGATAATAATGCCACATATGCATATCTAAATAGTTTTACAGATGCAAGATTGATTTAATAAATTATTTTCTTTTTTTATTTAATATAGATTTAGTTCCTTTTAAATCACTCAGATATTAATTTTAAAATACAAATATAACGTTACGAGGACGAGGCACGAGGTTGTTGTATCATCATTTTCAAAAATGGATTCGCCATTAACCAATCTAAATCAAAATTAGAACTATTTCACTCTCTCTCACATAGAAGAAAAACATATTATTATATTCGCTACACTGAGTTCGGAAGAAGGTATTTAGTTTCTATAAATGAATTTCTTGCAAGTTAACAACATGAATATTTTAATGAGATTTCTTAATAAATTTCATCATTTTTATAAATTAAAAAGTATTAAATTATGACTGATAATTCTCGCTGGGTAAGTGTGATTCACATTTATCCGGTTTACCTATTTGAGAAACTACTAAACCCCTCATAAAATACTAAGTATATCTATGTAAATTAAAAAAATATAAAAACAAAACATTATCATTAAAACATTGAGTCAATAACATCTTACTAGCAACCTAAAGATATCCTTAATGACTCACGATATTTCATACTCCTTCCAAAAAGCGAAGTTAGTCAAAAATAGCTATAAACTAGCAAGAAAATATAAAAGTCTACAAACATTATTTATACGACACTCGCTGTGAAATAGACGGTGGCTTTTTGATTTGTAAGTTTGTGAATCAAGTTTAAACAAGTTTAAGCTTTTTAACACCGCTTCAGCTCCGAGTAAGATGGTTGCACGCTATGATTCACATTCCAACGACTCTTTTGAGATTGGATTGACTTAAAGTTTATATATTTAATATTTTAAAACTATTTTTAAACTTTCCCCGACGGTTTACGTTTATTTATGCAAAGCAAACGGAGGGTAATAAGCCCGCAATTTTGTTGTTTATTTTACAAATGTACTCTCGGCTTGATTAAAATTTTGTTTCGTTGATGAACTGACGAGACGAGGATTTAATAATTGTAAACAAAATGTTATAGGTATACATACTCGCGTAAGCAAAGTTTTACTCACCTTTATTTTACGACTTATTAGGTATATAATATTTACATATACATTTTTAACTTCTTTATTAAAACATGTCACAGATGACGTAACAAGCACGTGGGGGAGCGTCGTTGTAGTGCACCCCTGCCCGGAGTTGCTTTATTGCAAAGTTCCGGGTAGCACTGCATTGGCTATGGGCTGGCGTTACTCTTACCATCAGGAGTGCGTCCAGCTCGTCTCCTCTCTTTATATTATTAAAAAAAAAAAAACGTAACAAGCAACGTTATAAACAAAATAAATACAAAAGAAGAAAACAAATCAAGCTTAACATTATCTGTATAATTTTGTAACTACTTCCTTCGCAGTTAGGACTAACACCTTTCATAAAGAAAATTAACTCCATATTTTTGCAGCGACCATTATAAACAAAAAAAATGCAACCAAGGCGTGGGTCAACAAAGATAATTTTGCCGCAATAAATTTCGCGCCACGGATAATAAGAGCAAGGTATACCTGAGACGCTCAGAACCGAATTATCATTCAAACGTTGCATTTGGGGCCCTTTCGATAGTGATTTATATTAACACTCCCGATAAAAAGAACACTCATCAATTATGTTGATACAAAATGCTTAAAACGTTTTGTTGTAAGACAAAGCGATGCATCAATGTGCTTGTATGTCTTATTGGAGATATAAACTTGGATGGGTTTGTTTTCACAATTGATTTAATATAGTTATATATGGAGTTAATAGTATTAGAATAAAGGTCATTTGTATATGACTATAAATTGTAATTACGTGGCTACTTATTACTTTCGTACTAAGACGATAGTGAGTCAATTAGCAACTTATCATTTTAGGATACAAACCAAACTAAATCTAAATACTCTATTAGTTTATATTATTACTTCAACAAAGAGTTTTTGTTTGTGTCTCTAGCTAAGTCCGAACACCAACGAATTCCAACGATATTAAAATTAATACATATAACAATAGTGAGAAAATTATATATATAAGGACACATTATATTTTTAACTGTTCATTATTAAGCTCTCTGGTCTTGTTTTGTAACATTGTATTTGTTGACCTATTTATTGTTTTAAATGTAATTAGCACCATATCTACTTTCTTATACATATTATGAAACAATATACGACATTGTCCCAAAACTCCGTACCTGTTTGAGATAAGCCAACGTCACTGCATAATGAAGAGAGAAAGGAATTAGCGACGATCATTAAGTGGCTAAATTTCAGTAGATTTTCAATTTCGACGTGCTGTATTCGTGGCGCTAATGCAAATTTCCGATACCGTACAAAGCGTTTGTACCTACTACATTAGTATACGATTATAGTCATTGCAATTGGACGATGCTTTGTTTTCTTTGCCTTTGGACAGCATAATGGTAATTAAGGATTACTAGCGGTAACATGCGGTTAAAGTTATGTAATGTTTTCATTATAAGTATAAGTACTGAAGTACTGAAGTACTTATTTTTATACTTATAATAAAAACATCTATGTTTAACATTCAGATGTTCAAAATCTAAAATCTTCTATATTCAATACTTACATTGTTATATATAAAAAAGTATTCAAAATTCCGAAATTTTAGTTGGTGCTCACTCAGCTGGACGGGGCTGCCGTACCGCATCGAACTAAAATTAGATTGCTTCATACTTTTAAAATATTACAGTTTTATTCAATAACCTAGAATGTAAAGGTTTGGCCATATTGTCGATTGAACTGGTTATATGTGACTTACTGGCATGACTCATACGACATACAATGAGTTTGAAAACCACCTTTAGAAAACATTGAATATGACGCCCGTCTTTAGCAATGACTAGACTTACGTCTCTTTAATTGACATTGATCAATAAATTTAAAGGGTAGGCAAAATGATATAGAAAAGGCCATACTATCGAATTTAACTACCAATTGTGAATTGCATTGTATAGTACTAGTGACAGCGCGCTGGACATGGCTATCTAAGGACCGATAGTCGTTGGAGCAGACGAGTCCTTGAGTAAAGACGAATGGGCAAAAAGCGTATATGTCGCCCTTTATTGCAATGAGGCTACCTGAAGGACAGACACATGTTGAATGAACATCTTGACTGGACCAAAAAAAGATTAAAATTTAAACATACTAAGTTTCTTTCAACCCCCCTAGAAGGCTGCTACGTAAGACATGCATTAAGGACATTGAAACCTGCCTACATGAACATTTACCAGTATGTCCAAACCTTAAAGCGTAATGGATGCACAATAGCGATGCTGTTGATCGAACGAAACATCAATGAGCCGCGTGATGCATCATAATCGCTTAACTATTGGCAGCTTAAATATATGAGTACATTAGAGAGCATCAAATTTTATAACGCTGTTCGAGTGCTCGCATGCGAGGAGCGCTTGATAAATTGTATGAGGCCACATCGATCAATATTTTATTCCAATTTCTTTTGTATTTGATACAGATTATGTTAAAATAAACGATAATATGTTTCTGATGATTTAATATGTTTTTCATCCAAGTAGCAAGAAATTTAATTGATTTTAAATTTCAATACATATTATTAATAATTATTCATTGGAAACTTTTCTATTGACACTTTAGGTTCATATATTCAATAACTTAATCCAATATTGATTTCAAAATAAAAATAAATTCTAAACTCACTCTCCGCAATCAGTAATGATTCGCGGCATAAGCACCATTTCAAAATCACAGGTGATTGAAAAAATTCCGCGCAGTCCCCAACAAACGTACTTTATCAAGCCAAAATCTGTCTGCATTTTTAGTCGCATTGCTCTGTGATCGAAACAGCGCTAGCACCCATTGGTCAAGCAATTTAAATTTATTTTGTGCCTCCTGCCGCATCGTTAAGTCAAGGGCGCGTTTAGTGCCAGAACCCATTAACTTAATATATGGGCATGAACAAACTTTTTGTTATGTTCAAGTCGGCGCTTTGCTGCTCTTATTGAATGTTAATGGTTCGTATTACACCAATTACTATCCATATTTATGTGAACGGTATTAACTCTCGACCTCTTTGTAAGCTGTTTTATGATTTTTTAAATATGAGGGTACGTGGAGATTGATTTAAATTGGTAAAATGTTCTCAAATTTCGACATTTTAAATACGTCGTGACGCGAAGAATAGATATAACCATAAGGCTGACAATTGGATATTGATGTCGACTCACTATATAATGTTTTCTGTTGCTTTTTCCTTTTTTTTATTTTATTGGGCATGTCATAAAGCATTTAGCATATCTATCATAAAGAATAAAAATAAATAAATAAAAACATCATCAAACAGACCCTTAGCAGTAGCTTAGTCCGAATTGTTTTGTATTGATTGCATATGCCCTTTCAACAATATAATGGATATGTAAATTTCAAACAAGCCTTTTCGATCACACGGATGCGTCCAATTCGCTAGTGGAATGGTTTCGAAATTGGAAAAATCGCTCCGAGCTGTGTATTTTAGTGTAGCGTCTTTACCCTTAGTTGAATTTGTAATGAACTTAGCGACAAAGGTAACTTTTCTGTACAGTGAAAAGAAATTGTTTAGAGCCTTTATTCAGAATCCCTTTGTCTGTCTTAGTATTGTATGGAATGTAACTGGATTTATTTTTAAAACCGACTGTTCTTTTTTTAATCGAAGTAATCTGAAAATAGGGCTCTGTTCATCCGTCTCCATCTCACGCGTTTAGTTCGAGAAGTTATAATAAGCACGTATAAATGCGCAAAGGACGCATGAATGAAAGTTTAAAAATATTTTCAACTTAATAATTCCTACATGGTTGCTATCAACTTTGAAAAGTAATGACTCTATAAGGAAACGTTTTAGGGTTTTGTTTTTTTAATACTACGGGTTCAATGTGGCCAGTTCTAGTACTCATACAAGGCATATTTTATAAAAAAAATAACATTACCTAGTATTATAAAGTCTGTCTAGAAATGACCACGTCTTGTTATATGTTTAAAATTACGCGAGGGCTTTAAAGTGGTTTCTATTATCGATACACATGAAGAGACTCGGACATACATTTGGTTATTAGTAACATACCGGTACTTAAAATATAAAAGTCATATTATCAAGGATTGCAAAAATAATAATCATATAAGACCTAAAGAGCACGTTTTAGCAGTAGAGGTGAAAAATTCATGTGTGTAGTCAATTCCACTGGCTTTTTAGCTATCGCTCGCGCACTCCAATCGGAGTTTATTTTCTATCGCATGCAATACCCTGCCCTGATAGAGTAACATCAGCTTGCCTGGTGAAGCGTATCGACATGTTAAACTTATGGATGAAAGGTCATTGGAACTATCTAGAACGTTTTATTTATGAATTTTATGTTAATGGTTTATTCAACATTTGTTTATTTTTTTTAATACATTGCGAAAAGTGTAGAAAAAGTGTAGTTGATTAATTATATGAAATATAGTTATAGCTTTAATGAATATAAAATATGCCAAATTTAATACTTTACTAATTCGGATAATATATCGAACACGTCACTACGTGCCATAATTGAGTGAATATAATTGAGTTATAATTTTATTTTTCAAAAGATTGAATGAGTCAATGTATATACTAGCAATTATAACATGATATTAGAGTCTACCTTTTGATAATTTTAATTCAAGATGCACCGTTTTACATTGTACACGCATCCGAGCGAAGCCGGGGTGTGTTGCTTGTACAATGTAATCTTGTATAAACTAGAAATACTTAAGTTACGCTGTCGGAAAAATTATTACGACATTACCTTAAAGCTCATTCAATGAAGCCCCTATATTACAGGGGCTGACGATACGATATACGTTTACTGAGTCAATTTATTCACACATGAAACCATACAAAATATAAAACTACAAAGCTGTATAAAATAAGTTAGGTTAAGCTAACGTTATAACACTGAAAAGCGTTTTAAAATGTTTATACTTAATTAAATATCAATCATTACTTTCTCACGTTCAATCCTTTTTTATTGCAATAAAAAGCAGCCTTACGTTACCTACTAAGTTCTAGATTTTTTTATCTAGTACAATTAAGATTCTATGCCATAGCCGTGAAAAAGAAATTTGTAAGATTTTTGATTTTATTAAGAACTAGTACAGATTTTAAAACGCTCCGATAGAAGAGTTTTGTACCGCCACCCTATTTTGTCAAAACTTATAGATTAAAGTCTCTTCATGCAAGTCTAAACTTACGAATCCGCAGTAGCTCGAGTTCCCAGCATTTGTTGGAAACTTTGTAAATGCTAGTGTATATTGAATATACAATTATGTTTAAAAGGAAAAAGTCATTTAAACTTCCATCTGCTTTTGTGTGGCGCCGTTCTAATATTCTCATACCGACCGCTAACTGAATTTAATTTTGTAAATGTTGCATTATATTAGTTGCTTATTTTGATCCCCCCCACAGTCCAGGCCTTGTCGCGGCGGGGGGGCTCAGTAGCTTGGGGTGCAATCCAGCACCCTGGGTGAAGCTAATTGGACCGAGGAGGCTGCTCTCGATATTCCTCCTTTTGAGGAGGAGACCAGAGAGCAGCAAGCGGTGGGTGCGATGCGTGCAGGTGGCACGATGCGTCGCACGAGGTGTAATCACCTCCATAAGGAGGTGATGTGGGTCAGGGGGTAGTGCCAGTCTGGAGTAGCAGCCTGAATGGTTGTGAAACGACTCGGCCTGCCCTCATGACGTAGCCCTGAACGGTGGACCGGGGTCTGTCCACTGTTCGGCTTTGGGGTGGCGTGAATTTATTCACGTCGCCTGGCGTGGTGAGGGGGCCTTTGCGGCCATCTTTGCTATCGGCCTGGCAACGGGCAGCCGCTGGCGGGGTTGCGGAAGAGTCTGCAAGGGTACCCGTGACTCCGTCATGAAGCGGTTTGATGGAATAAAGTGGGGTTTTAGTCGGTAAGAGTCCGACATAACCTACAGTCCAACCCCGAGGGCTGTAGGTATGCATGAGCATTTCCCCACTATAAAAAAAAAGTTGCTTATTTTGATGTTAAAGTTAGCGAGTATGTATGGATGTGTCAAGTCATGTTAATTTGACGTTTTCTTTTTTTTAGTGGGAGATTCCATTAGGGATACCGGTTCCTGCTCGGGGGAGGAGAAAATGATTAAGTCGGACTCGCCCAGAATGGTGGTCACTACCGACTGAAACAGCCACTTTACTTATCCTGAAGTAGACGCAACTCGCGAGAATTAGTAGTGTTGTGCGAATAAAAATAGACCCTGAATTAACACATAGTAAAATCTTTTTTACTATTTAATCAGGCGATAGAAACTGCATCCATAAAATCACGTTGCAGCTAGCCCTTACTAGAACTATTAATATAAGTTTTTAGTGTGTATAATGTGATAGTGTACCTACCCATATTTACGGGTGAAAAAATATGGGGATGTAAAAATATTTTTGGTGCTTTTTCCCCTAAAAACTACTCAATGACATACAGGTAGAAAAACTTACTTTTAACGGAACGCATGGCGCAACTAGCATACAGTTAAGAGAAAGTTCTATTTCACTTACTACCTATATACAAAAATGCTAAAATCGAAACTTTTTAAACTTCAAGCTGCTACTGTTGCACAAAATTCACTTTACTTTATTTTGTTTTACCATGTATATTACGAAACTTCATAACTTTTCGAATTACTAGCCCCGCCCTGTGGTAGGTATTACTCGTTAGTAGTAATATTTTGTGGAACCTTGTTATAATATACCTACTCGTATATGCCAAAGTTTCAGCCAAAATGAATAAATATCTATACATCGTTGCAAAACTTTCAAATTTATAATATTAGTTAAGACTGTAATTAACGTTAAAAAACATTAAAATGATTATTAGATCATAACAAAGTATAAAACAGAATCGCTGTCTGTCCTATGTATGCTGAAATCAATAAATGGAAACTACGCGAACGATTTTAATGCGTTTTCGTTATAGATATAGATAGAGTAATTCAAGAAGGTTTATGTGTATTAGACATGTACAGCAGCGGGGCGTGGCTAGTTTATAATAAAGATTAAACAAATAATTTCTTACAGTAACTATAATATGTATAGTGGTACATTTTTAGCTATAAAAGGGCGATCGTATGACAAGGTGAATTTATCGCAAAACGTTGAGTATCCGGCATCGTGTGCGGTGATCTGACTTCACGCGTTATTAGAACCAGAAATTAGTAAAAGACGAAATGGATTTATGAGTATTTACCATGGCTTGCTTGCTGTGATATATGGAGTTGAATCTAATTCTGGGTGGTTGGAGTTTGAGACTTAATGATTATAATGTAAGTATGAGCATTATGAAGTATTGTTAATACTTTTGTTTCATTGTTTTATTAATCTTTTTTTAATATTTTGTATACAAAGAATTATCGTTTTTTTTGTTTGTAGTAGGTTCATCAAATTGTTTAATTTTGATTCAAATGTGTACATGTATATTATTCATATGTAGTCATGTTGAATTAGTTGAATTTATAAATTTATAGTCTTTAGTTGAATGATTTTTGAAGTTTTTGAATTACCCATACCTACTAATTTGACTGCTGTTCCCAAGTACTTTTGCTCTAAATCTAAATCACAAACTAGTTTCATTATTATTAAATAAATTTGGTTACCAGTATTTTTTCTATGTACGTTTCACATATTTTACACACAACGTGTCATATTTTAAATATAAAAAGTCGAATTGAGAAACCTCCTCCTTTTTTGAAGTCGGTTAAAAAAACATAAAATAAAGTAAATGTCATAGTTTGATGGAAGGGTAATGACGCATACCATCATGTAGTAAGCCAAGTTGCAGATTGCAGGTAAAGATATTTTAGTTTTCTCGGAAATCAGTGAACCTTTCCCTCTCATAAAGTATTTATTAAAATAACGTCTATTCCACAGCTCCGTGCCAAGGAAATGGCATCTCTTTACTTCTATCATAGTATATGTACCTATATAGTTTTATGAGTTGAATGCGTGTGTAAATAATTGAATGTAAAAAAACCAATATTACTTATGTACAGCTTCGAAAATGCTTTTGTTTTCATTATAATGCGTATTATAATATTTCAGAATTATTCACTAGTAATTTTTCTTTCTTTTAGATTTTTATTTTAATAATAAAAAAAAAATATATGCTTCCAGAATCAGGTCAATCATAATGAGGAATTTTTTTCTTCAATATAAATGTTATTAAGTCAAATTTGTAGAACAGCTGAATTGTTATGTTTTATTAAACATAAAATACAATTATATAAATATATTATATAACTATGCAAAGTTATTATTGCTTCGAAGATGGAAGCTTAGCTGGTAAAACATATATGTTTTACCAGCTAAGCTTCACGTTATAACGTGAATGGTCTTTTTAAAGGATTCTAAAGTTAAACATTTTCAGTCGACAAATAAGAAACATGTGTATCTAACTAATAAGTATTACGTAAACTTTCCTTTTAACACAACCTTATACAAAAAAGGTATAAACCTACTTTAATCAATCTCATAACAAAGGGAAATAAATTGATTACTCAAGTTTCCATGGTCCCGGCATTTCGGCCTTTCGAGCAACAGGAGGTTTTTGTTAAAAAATGATATTAATAATATCCACAACTACGAAGCCGACCGATCGATGACGGAAGAGAACCACCGCCGAAAGGAAGCGATGTCTGTAGGAAATTAAATTTATTTTATGACAACCGTGTGCTCCAATGAATTGGCGTTATGAGACCCTTTTTTCCATTATAAGATACTATTACGATCGTTTTCACAATTTCACGATATTTTCTCGTTATCGCCAAATTTCTTCATAAACGTAATTTAATGAAATGACGACATAGCGACAAAATCCAAAGACATGACTTTTCAAATCTATACTGATAAGTAAAGTTTGTGTGTTTATTAAATTGTAAGGGGGAGGCTCGGGATCTACTGAACCGATTTTAAAAATTCAGTCACCAATAGAAAGCCACATTATTGTTGAGTGTCATAGACTATATAAAAACCGAAATGGATAATTAGTATTATGCCCAACGAAGTGGGCACGGGTCAGCTATTATATTATATTTTTAAAAAGCCTTACAAATTGCCTCGATTATATACTTAATTTTAATATACCTAATAGCCAGTTTATTTACTTATTTTATTACATATTTTAAAACAAGCTTTTAATATACTCGACATAAATGACGATGTCACTTCGCTGCTCATTAAAACTTATATTGGTCTGAAGGAGGGTAAAAAGTTTTCCAAACGTGGTTCGATGCGTACTTGACCGTTTTCATTATTATTTGGCCTTGAGTCCGTCGTAACAATTGGATAAAAGGAACTTCTTGAGCGGAATCCCTTTCAGGCCGTTCTTTGCTTTCGACTTTGCAAGCCCAACGACACTCCACAAATATTAAAGTATGTTACACGCTCTGAATATTAAAAAACCTCTAACTTTTTCCATGTAGCATTTGATATACTTAATATTGCCGCTCTTTGATGCTACCTATTAGAGCTCGGCTTTTTAAGGGATGTCTTTGTGCTTCGTGTGTTATATCCATCGCTTGCGGACACGGGAAATTCATCTGTATGTCTGAATTGATAAGGTATACTTTTGCTGAGGCTGAAATAGGTGTTATGATTATTAAGGTTGAATTTAATAGAGCTAAGTGTCGGAAAATGAGGTGCGACATTTGGGGCGAGGAGTGTCTGGCGATACAGACCACCGCTTGACCCAAATTTCAGCCCACTCGGCCACTTTTATGTTAAAGAAGTGGATTTTGTACAGAAGTACAAAGAAAATGCTCCTCTTATAAAAATCTCGTACTTAATGAGTAATTTCATTATTATGGAATACAAAGTCGATTTTCAACAAATAAAGATATTTAATTCTAAGATAAATCGTCAGCATTTCCAAGAATTGAACTTGAATTCAACATTTATAAATCACGCTTTTACACAATGATGTCAATTCTCAAATGCTAGACAATTATCTGTAAATTGGAATTAAGTTCGATCGATGTTCAGACAACTTCTCCGATCCTCATAAACGCTCCAATTACAGTTTCTGAATTAATTATTACCACTGTTTTACGAACTTTGACATGATTTTGATATTCCCCGTCGTGGGTGGTGTCTGTTAGATTACATTCTACGCCAGTTTAATATTTGCCCTCTGCTGGCTTCTAAGGGAATATTTTCAAACACGCTATCAAAGTTCTGTTACGAACCCTTGCTAATGACGTGATAACATCGTACCAATTATTAAGTGGTACGTCCCTCGAGATCTCTGTTCCGAATGCTGAAATTAGAGCCGCCCTGTCGGTATAATTTGCTGAATATAATGAGGTTGATTTGTATACATAATTAGCGTGTCATTTTGTACATACGAGCCGAAATCTACGTTTGACATACATGGAGTTGGATTTCTAATTACATACATTATTGTTATTTAATAAATGAAGTCTTGCTTTGTCTACTAAGATTTGCCTTTGAAACTCAAGATAATGATTGTAGAAGTAACACATCACGTATTGAGATCAACGTAGCATTTGCTCTGGACAAACTCGTCACATATTCGCTGAAATGCCTTAAATTTATGTCTCTTCTCATTTCGTTCTACCTTTCCAGATACGCTATTTGCCCTGGCACAGAGCCAGTAATATCTAGCGGTACGCAGACAAACTAGGTATCGAATTTTTCAACCTAGATAACTTTCACGTCAATATATCAAAATATTTTTTTTCGTATTTGTTTTCGCTTTTAATACTAGCCTATGCTGAAAAATATATGGTAAAGAACAAGTATTAAATTTCAATACATTAAGGTTATATATCCAAAACTTTTGCCTAAAGAGATTCATGAATTCCGTAGCAGATTTTTTATCAATATATTAGTTATGCGTTTGAGCAGCATTAACAAGTTACAACTTGTAAATAAACGATATTCCAAATACATAGGAATGATGGAAGTTTGAGACCTTAAGAAATTTATTGCTACAATTTCTAGAATGTTCTGGATTTTCGAGTTGAATGTGTATCACAAGGATATTGATATGCCCGCGGCTCCGACATTCACCTTTCAATATTGTGAGGTGCGAACCAAATATGTTTGAATGCTATACGAGAACTTGTGTTTCCTTCGATTTAGATCTCAGACAAAGACTGCCAATGTTACCTACATTTTTATATAAATCTTCAGATTATATGTAGATAAGAATAAAATATAGAACAGTCTATGTAATTTATACTAAAATATATCATATAATCTAAAACAGACAAATTATGAAGCGCGGCTTGTTTTCAAAATATAATAATGACTTCTAAAGCTATTGTTAGTCAAATATTGGGACTTCCATTGCGAATGATTGACTTATTAAATATCAATATAAATTATGTTACGGTCGTTATTTAATCCTCATTTTCTATGCTCGAGTGTATACATAACTTGAATAGAGGTCAATTAGTCCAGTGGAGAGCACTTGATAGGCTGCTTAGGCCTCTCGTTTCATTTATAATGCGAAACATAATAAAAAAATAATTAAAACGAAAAATAATTTTGAAATTAAGCGAAATCTTATCGAAATCTAAGGCTTCCGAATGTTTATTTATTATTAATTTATTTATTTATTATAAGGGGTCGCCAACATGACGTACATTAAAAACATATAGGCATATACAATTTAAAATATTTACAGTTGACATAATGTCGCCACACTTACTGGCGTACACAACATGCACAGAATTATAATTTAATATAATATTATATGGATTATTTATACATATTTGAAATTTGCCAGTACCATCACAGTTAATATCTATAAGGTCACTACATATTGTGTTTATGATTTTACTCATCCTAGCCCTGAGGACAGTCTTGGAAAGAGGTATGTATCCTTTATTACATATAACAAAAATTAAACAAATATCATGTGCTTTAAAAATAATTATTTAATACAAGAATTATGGGCGGACGTGGTTGCTTACCATCAGGAACCCCTCCTGTTCATTTGCCCGCTTTTATATAATAAAAAAAATCTCTGTAGTTTAGAAAATATATTTTTTAAATAAATATCGAGATGTTATAAGAACTTTTTACTATATAACCCATCTATTTAATATGTATAAATGGCGTCGTGCATTGATAAAATTAAACTACTTTTAAATTTTTAAGTTTATGTTTCGATACAAAAAGGTTTCAATACGATTTAAAATGTTGCCCATTTTGTAACATAATGTAGTACTACAAAAGTACCTTAGATATCAATGCAATATTACATAACATCTTCACACTAAATATTCTATAAATAAGTCGTGAGAATTGGATAAAACATCATACTTCTCATTGGTAACTTTCATAATATTAATAGGGTATACCTACTTATAATTATTATTATTTAAATACATGAAATATTTTAGTGTTACTTTATTAAATGTGTTAGACTAAATGTTAATTAATTACACTATTCAACAAACAAAATACTTCCTTTAATAAAAATACTAAGTAGGCTTCAATTTTTAATATCGCTTCAATATGCATAAAAAACTTGAAGCACTAATAATTTCCACAACTCAATTAAAGAGCTCTTAATAACCCTTAAATATCATCGAGCGTTAATCGATACACATCAGATGCGTCACTCAAATATTAATAGACGAATCAATAACTTACCCCTAATCTTGTCTCAACAAGATTATATTAATTCTATTCAACACGCCTCCAACAGTTAGCTAAAAGTGGACCAAATTCGGTCGCGAAACAATTTTCATTAGAGGAAATTACGTGACTGCGTTATTAAGAACTAAAGAACGAACAACATGACCGTTGTTCTCGCCTAAACTTTTCCATTATGTTTTGCAAAATTACTTGTGCACATACTTAGTTGGTTACTGGGTGACACGATTTTAATGCGTGTTTTACGTTTGATAACGGCTTACGTGCTGTGTATTTAATATCTATATTTTCCTATCCTACTTAATATTATAAATGTAAAATTTTGTGAGTATGGATGTATATTTGTTACTCTTTCACGCAAAAACGGCTGGACCGATTTAGAATAATTTTGGTATGGAGACAGGTAATATACTAGATTAACACGTAGGATGCTTTATATCCCGGTATTACCCCCGGAATGGGAACTATGCGGGTAAAACAGCAGGGCACAGCTAGTATTGATATTAAGATGAAAGTATTTCCTTGTTACGGGTAGAATTAGTAGGGTCGGAATTTAAAAAAAATTCTGTTATTTGGCACCTACATTCATGAAGATTGCTATAAGCTATAATAAAGCTATAAAAAACTTTTTACAAAATGACAACTACCACTACTTCTATAAATAAGTGTTTATGGTTGGAAAAAATAATAATATCTTCTTCATTTGAGATGATTTTGACCGCCTTAGTTGGACAAAGACAATAAAAGGATTTTCAATAGGATTGTTAGTTCACGGCTTGTACCCTAGGTGCAAGGACCCTAGGCTTTACGACACCTTAGTCCGAACTTGACCTTGAGAGAAATGAATTTTGACTAAATAAATCCCTTGATACTAAACTTGGAGCAAACAAAACTGCTCTAAGTTACTAAATTACTAATATATTAAATACTAAAAAATATGCCTCAAAGATAAATGAGATATCTCATTAACGAGTTTGGTAATTGGCTTCATATTATAACAACTGTCAAATAATTATTACGGTTAATAGCTAATCTTAGGATCAAATACGAAGAATTATATTCGATTAAATCTGTTTACGCGTATAAGTAATAAGTAATCGATTAATTCGTTAAACAAGTCCAGCTTATACTTATTACGAGCCGCTACCCGCAACTCCGACTTTTAGTGTGATGGAAAGACAGACAGACAGAGTTACTTTCACATTTGTAATATTAGTATGGCTTACTAGACGGATTGAATATTTCAAGTTTAATAATATTTGTCTTCTACGATTAGTTTGCTATCAAAATATTAATTAAATATCGAAAACCAAAGAAATTACGTTGGATACACGTAAAACACGCGAATAACAAACATAAAACTAAATTCAGTCAAATCGTTTCCACAAGCAAAGTCGCGCGCAACGGCAAGTCCCAGTGGTTTATAAATTGTTAAAACTTCAACAGTAGGAAACAAAATTATAACGCGACTAAATAACGAGCCACAATTAACAAAGGCTTATTATTTTATCCGCAAATTTTAAGAGCGCTTTAGTAAAAACTCTGAAATATATTTTCAACGAATTCCCGGGCTTTTAGTGTAAAGTGAAATAATAATACGTTTTATAAATACATTATAATTATTAAGCTACCTTACGAATTGTGTCTATTCTTTTATCAAGTTTAATTACTTATGAATATTTACCTTAAAATATAAAAAAATATTGTATTGTCCTGATTAGATTAATTTAATAATTTTCGACTTAGTATTTTGTATTAAAAATAATTTTTAACAAAAATAAACCGACTTCAAGCTAAAAAGCAACAAATAAATTTGGTTCGCACAAAGTAATTCGTATTTTCCTTTAGTATTTAGAAATGACTTACCTAATAGTTATTTCATAATTTTGAAGTCTCAAGAAAATGCTACAACAATCTATACAATATTGTTTTACTATACGGGCGAATTGAATGGAACGAAACCTCATCGAAGTAGGCAAAATTCTTTTTATCTTATTTAATTTAGTAATATAAATATTCTCGGCTAATTTATCTGACTCAAAAGAAGCGTAAGCGTATCTCAATGAACCAATAGAAAATTGTATTAAATTTTCCATTATATTACAAGCGCCTGTAGCGTTTATTGTAACAAGCCCGTTCATTATAATTATATAGGTAGGTATGTAGGCTATATTAATTTTGTTTCGCGGCTTTCGGACCGTCGGCTTATGCTAATGCCCGAAGCTGTTGTCTGTGTATTAATCTCTTCTGTTTATATTTACCTCGTTCCAACAGTTCCTTGTCTTAATTTTATATTTTAACTTTACAATGATCGAGTTTTGTTAGCGTTACGTAATTATGATGGCGGTGCGAGCAACTGTTTAGAATTAACGTCCTGATTCAGATTAAGTATTGATTATGCTTTTTCATATCTTATGAAGTTATACCGTTATCACTTCATAGTATAAAACAAATTTACTTTCTGTGTCCATATTTCCCTATGTATGAATATATCTTTAAAACTACGCAACCGATTCTCATTATTTTAAAACAATTTAAAGATGGAGTGATTTAAGATGAAATTCTATATATATACATATAGCATGTATTATGCTATATGCTATAAGAGAAGATGGGTCGATAGTAAAGAATATTTTTTTATCTCTCATATTCAAATATTATTATGAACCTTTTCATCTGCAAAATAACTGTTAAGCCATTTTAAAAAACATCAATTCCCGAACAAACACTAAGAATTAGTAAAAAAACTTACAACTTCGTTTTGTTCTTATGTAATTCTCGTTTCAATTATTAATTTTAGTACAAGCTACAATACGAACGAAACAAAAATAATACACTAGATACATATTATATAACACGTTCAATTAAGTACGCATTGCGAACCTCAAACTTATGTTATTATTAATTATATAAACAGTAATACAAACAAGCTTTTCGGATAACGTAAATATAAATAGAGCCTAATCAAACAGTTTTAGTCATTCAATATCGGTTGATATACATACAATGTCTGTCCGTGCGTCAATCCATGGAGACCGCCACATATTTGACTCTAATTTATTGAACATTCGCTATTCGTTTGAATAGTTCAAACAATGCGATCGCAGGTATAAAGGCGCATTTCCATATGAGAGCGAAGAAAGTCAAGCGCTTTTTATTACTTACACAGTGTGAATTTCAGGGCGAGCGATTTTGCAAACTATAATGTTTTTGTAACGAGAATATAATATAACTTTGGTAACTTTAATAAGCTAGAGACTTAAATAACATATCTACTTAATAATTGATACTTTGTGTATAATGTTTATAGGTACACAAAAATAATTTTTAAAAATGTTATAGGCTTCCGAAATGTATATTAAAGTTTCAATCATTTTTTGTATTCCGCGAAATATAGTTTTTGTTGCCATGACGCCATTAAATGAGACAAATTCGTACGTTTTTACTATACAATTTAACAATAAGCTAAACCTTTTAATCTGTGAGAAGCATTTTAATACTGTGAGAAATGAATTAAGGACGTGAACCAAGAAATAGTTTTATGTAAAATCATTGGTTACAACTTCTGATTTACATATTAATAGCCTAGCAAGAGCTTACAACAAGCCTTATCATCTATGGTATGCTACAGTCCATGCTATATTGATATTAATTGGACGACACCGACCGCTCGGATGGGAACGAATAACAGATTAAAGTCGATCACAATTGTAGGAATTTCCTTTGTGAAGTGAGGTATGCGAGTGTCAAATAAATCCCAGCGATGAGCACAGGGCGGAGATGAAAAAGTAATATGAATTGTTTGTGTCGCACCGGCTTATGATGAATAATTGGGGGCATTTTTATTTGCCCTTTAATTTTCTTGCTGCCCCGGTATAGACAAGCAACAATTAGAAGCGATTTTGTACCAACGAAAGGATTATTTCAACTACAATATCTCTTTTAGGGAATGTCGTCATTAAAATGCTTTGCGCAAAAAAGGCCAAAAATAAATTGAACGTTTTCAATATCCACTCCAATACATGTATGTATTTTCACGACTGATTTATTACGCGAACAAATAAATAACGATGTGCGATCGTGCAGAACCATTAGCCCTTACTGTTAAAGGGAAATACAAGAAAAAATCTTATCCATGTGCATAAAATAATTAAAACAGTCTCATGTGAGTTTTTTACAAAGGCCCGTATAATTTGGCGTGCACGTTACCAAATCTAAATCACAGCCAATTTAACCTTGATAGGCTACTTTTGAGCATGCAAATATTCCTTTGTACGTAAAGCAGCTGTACATTCATCGAATTCTCGGCTGAATAGCTTCGATTTTTATTCTTATTGGTAATTAAACAATTAAGCTATTCGAAGGTATAAAGGGCTTCTTTCTGTTCCCTTTCATAGGGAGAAATTTTATCCCCATTGAAGGCATTGTGGTGTATTTTAGGTCGGCTATTCATCGGCGCAAAATGAAAGCTTTGGCACGATAAACCGGCCTGCACCTTTATTTGGGAGGAAAATAAAACAGCGAAACGTTAAGTGTCTTCCGTTGATGAAGCGTGATGTACTTATACTTTCCATTTAACAGGTGATTGCTAAAAACGTGCTTCAATTATCTGCTAAAATATTTATTGAGATTAACGTTCAGTGACCTGACGCAGATGTCTTTGGATTTTAATTGCCTACTTACGTATGGTAAATTACGATCATCATGTTTATCAAAATGCGTTTTTCTATATAGCTGTTTTATAAAACAAAAAAAAAATGGAAACTCCTTTAGTACAACATAATATGCTCTCGTTTTGGTCGGGATCATGTAACTGGGTACTAAAATTATTAAGATAAAAAAAAAAAATTAATTCTATAAAAATTGTCCCCATTTCCAAGTACTTTTACCGTATTTTGTATATTTAACATTCAGGATGTTAAAATTGCCTTAATTATTTTGGTTTAGAAACATTCTGCTCCTCAATGGTATACAATGCAGGGATGTTAAAAAGATTGGTGGACCTGTTATTTTTGAGCAATATTATATATTCAGTGCTAGATGTACGAAAAGAATAATCAAGATAGTGAAAACTATTTCAATATTAGTTAATTAGTCGAACCTCCTTGGTTTATCAGAATGTTTAAATTCAAACTTAAAATAATTGTGTGGAATTTGTCAGTTGCTATAAAAGCGTCAGTATTGTGAAAATAATCAGATATTGAATAACTAGTAATCAAGATTATACGCCGTTATTATGATATTCTGAAGTTTTACTTATTAAAAACTAAGAAAGAGCCTTCATGAAGCAAACAATCACTACCTCGGCATCACTACAACTACTACTACGACAACCTCTGCGACATATACGATATGGTATGATATGCTATTTGTGAGTAAATAGTATCTACTACGGTGGTGGTAAGATAACGGTCGTTTTGCTTATGTAGTCGTTTTAGGACCATCGAGTCTCAGACTTGTGGTACATAAAAATCGATTCTGATATATTTCGAAGGCTTCTTAAATCTCTATTTAATTCTAATTTCTCTAAATTGTGGTGAGCATATGGAAAAGTGTGAGAATGTGCATATTAAAACATTTTTGCGAAAATCTAACATTTCATTATTGAAGCATAGACATGTGTAGTCAAAGTCAAAAGTATCTTAATTCAATTGGGCTACATAAAGTAACACTTGAATCGTCATGGTATTACAAAACAGTTACCACCGGTTCGGAAGGCAGTTTCTACAGAGAAGAACCGGCAAGAAACTCTGATAGTCTTTTTTTTAATAAGAACATACAATTGTAAATATAAACAAAAACTCGACTACGTTTAGGTATGTTTAGGTTACTTGTAAATAAGGCATTACTGCGGATCTTGATTCCAGTCGGTGTGATAGATATGCAAATCCTAACATCGTTAGGAACAGATTAAATTGATTGATGTTATTCATTTATAATATTCAGTGCTAGTTTAACAGGCGTTGACAGGCAAATGACATACCTGTTCGAATGTTCTAGAAATATTCGAGAAATTATGGCGGTGATATTTCTCGTTGATTAAACTTGTAATTTATTTATGCTCATACGTAGTTGCTTTTTAAATTTTCTTGGGAAAAATATATCTTACCAAATGCAAATGTTTTGAAGTACGGTTTAGCATTTCGTTGGAATGTCTGGATCTAGTTTCAATATATACTTGCTGTGTTGTGTGATAAATGATAAAGTTCTCATACAAATAAAAAAGTTGGCAATATTGTCTGGTCTTAAACACGAGGTTAGCGTGTAAGTAGTGGTATCTTATTAGAGATGTAATTACTTTGGTAAGTGCAAGCACCAGGGGATTATTTTCCCCTTTCCACATTCCTTTATTTACAATATTTTCCCGTATTCACTACTTTAAAGATCGGCTACGCAGTTTGAAGCACTTAAATATACAAATGTTCATGGGTAAAGATGGTAACTTTCCATTAGCGAACCGAAACTTCTGATCAGATTTCCACACTCCCATAAAAAAGTGTAGTTTTTTAATAATTTCCTCCCTGTAACTTTTTCTTGGTGATACAGGCATGGGTGTATTCTCAATGTATAAATCCAACCAGAATGAAACTAAATAGGAGCAGTGGCCTTTAAGAGTACAAACCTGACTCATGATATCATAATTATGAGTGGAAGAAAATAAAACGAAAGCATGATTTTTAATGTTTATTTAATAAAAATCTCTTTTGACTTGAACACGATCACTAATTACAGACAAAAATTTCGTGTAACATTGATTATTATTTTATGTAATATCAGTCGAGTTACTTACGGTACGTACAAAATTAAGAACTCGCTGATTAAAACAATTATAAATATTAATATTTACAATAATTTACGAAAAGCTTGTGGAGTATAAAGAATGTATATTATATACAAAAAACCTCCTTTTTGCGTCAAATTGCTCTGTATCTTAAGTGCTTGCTTTAAAATTCACACAAATTGGCAGGCATTTGGCCAGTTCATGATCACTTAATATTGAAATTTACTTTACCCAGATAAAGATTACACTAGCACTACAGGTGATTATTTGTTATTTACAAAAACATTTAACATAAATGTGTGCACCATTTCTATATGTATATACATAATATACAAATCATCTAACAAATATTAACAATGCTCATTACGTGAAAGAATAACTTAGCACTCCTCATAGGGCTTTATTACAAGATTTATAAATAATAGGTTGGACCATGAGATTCATTACATGTGCAAGAGTATAATATTTCGATTAAGAGTAACCATTACTTTGATACTAAGCACCAAAACATAGGTCGAGTGTTGTACAAAAATTAGCGCCAAAAAATATCGGAGTATTTCGCCCGCTTGCAAGCTTTATTTACATTATAGAAAATACGACTATGTAATTTAAGTAGACTCGTGTATAAAGCCATGTTTTAAATAAATATCTTTAGCATTTACTTTTTGCGACACTGAATCGAAACAATTGAAAACGTTGTATCAGCCTTTTCTTGTACCCTAACATCATCTAAAAATTGATAACTAACAACAACATCGTCACTATGTTTCTATGAAACTCGGTGTAACAATGCGAAATATTAGGCTATCGTGTCAACGTATACTCGCTTTTATTCAATTTATATACAATCTCTCACCACTGGTTTGCCTACATGTGTCTTTCAGACGCATCGACGTGCTATAACATTCAGCTCGTTAACAAATGTAATGTTTGGAATGTTTAATCTATGAAAACATATATTATACATCTAACACAAATTGATTAAAGACGCAGTGTAATATATTCTGGACAATCGCCGTCTTTGTGATTGATAAGGTTCATTGTTGAAATCGAAGTGGGCGTAACTCGCTTCACTCCCTTAGCTTTGTGCTAGGGAATCCAGCGGCACCACCAATTTTCCGTTGGAGTAGCTAAAACAAACAAAATATTATTAAAAACGAATCTAATACAGGACCAGTTACACGTTAGACCTACTGTCTATAAAATAAAGTGCAATTAAATGTCAGTGCTATAACCTCAGGCAAATAAAGGAAATATTAACCTGTATGGTATAGTAGCGGTTCTGGATTTTGCCCTGCTAGGCCTACAGGCTTCATCTGTAACCAAGAGATTATTCTATTTCAGAGATCGACTGGTTTAATGAACCGTGGTATACTAACTACGTTATCAGAAAACAACAGAGTTCAGACGGGCTAATTAACACGGCGCAAAATGTACTGAATATGAGGTGAAACTGTTGCCTTAGTGAAAAGTTCCATTAATACTAAATGGGTATCGATAATGATTAATTAAGAGATGCATGCTGTTGTCGAGTCTTGCGTAACAATACTTAAAGCAAAGTTCGAAAGTAATATCTACGATACCTTAATGAGATAACTTTGTATGTACTTTGTTAATGGTTTTACCCGCATCCGTATTTGTTAGAAATTCTATTAGTTCCGCAGCTTTGGTTTTAAAATTTTTATCATAATTCAATATACAATTTATAAAAGTTCTTAAAATAAAAATAGAATAGGGATATGAAATACCTCGTCAAGGTAAAAAGAGATTCTTCAATGGACGCTTAAAATATAAATTAAATAAAAACTAACGCAAAATACGTACTCAAAAAAAGTAAAATTCCCTAAATATTCTTTTCTATTATGAGTTTTTTTAATAAGCTATTGAGCGACACGACAAGACAAAGTAATTCTAGCCATACGTATTGAATATGATATTGACGTGTGAATTTGGGAGGCCTTACCATAGATCGGCTAACATCGTTGGGAGAGGCACGCATCGCATTTGACGGGCTCAGGTCTTCGCTTGCCTTGAGAGCCCTGCGAGCCGGACTTACGCCGGAAAGTGTACCTAACGAGCAGACCTGTAATGAAACGGCGCACCGTTAAAAATCTCCCTAGTCCCAAGATATAGGGTTGACACTGTTTTTCTACATGATCACAATAGCCAAGTTATAAAACAGGCACTACCTCATCAATAGCGGGATTCGAACCCGATATCTTTATGCTAGATAAAGAAGGCGGTTAACAAAACAAACAAAAAAATATAAAGCTAGTGCGTCCTTCTGAAATGCGCCCCTGGGCAGACGAAAGCAGAGCAAAAAAAACAAGATTTCATGACTCGATACCGCTCGGATTCATTTGCGTGCATGTGGGATGTATGTCGGATTTTTAGAGTAAATTGGAGTGTTTTATATGTAGGCAAATATAACAGAGGATTTAAGCTAGAAACAGAATGTTCATGAGCTGCTACGTTATATGAAATGGTATATTTCATAATAACCTATTAATTATAGTTTATGGGCTATGAATAGTGGCATGTTAAAAATTAAAGTTCTTTAACTCACCAGTAAGACCAGCTTTATTTATGCTATTAGAGCTTGAAAAGCCAGATATTTTTTTCCACGCTTTCTTATTCCAAAAACCACTTGATTTGGCGTCTCCGCAGCTCGAACTGCGAGGTGAAGTTACGTCTCTAGGGCCACGCAAATGACAGTCATCAGCACCCAAAATACGAACACCAGCACCACGAGTGCCATATGCTACTGCAGGTAAATGTGGAACTGACCCAGTTGGCTTTCTCCTCAAACTGCCTACGTAACTAGCACCACTACTACTTCCACTAAAGCCACTGTCCAAATCTGGTGGATTACAACTTGCAGGAGATAACAATTCATCAGTAGGACCCACCCTTAGTAATTCTTCAATGTTATCCCGATCTTCGGCCCGTTCGGAGTCAGGTGATTCACATTCCGGCATGAGCATAGCTTCCACGCTAAGATTTAATTCTCCTAATATTCGTTTATGTCTTGATTCTACGCGTCGAACCTCTTCCTCCACTACACTTCTGTCTAGGGAAATAAGGGATTGCCTTGGCGCGTGTCGATGTTTTGGGCACGTCCTTGATCCGTCCGTGATTTCCTCGTATATATTTTCCTCCGTTCCATATCT
>JADANM010006310.1:4819046-4835168 GCA_026213755.1 Eurema hecabe | reverse complement strand
CAATGTAGTGCTACCCGGAACTTTGCTCCGGGCAGGGGTGAACTACATTGACGCTCCCCACTTTGAGTCATAAGATGTTAAGACTCATTAGCCCAGTAATCTAGCTTTCTACAGTACTCTTCAGACCGAAACAAAGTGACATGTGTACCCACCCAATAGGTCTCCTGCGAACGAGACCTACCCATATACATAGTTGCCATAAGCTTTGCTTAACGTGCATCTAGATGGCGTTGTGGTATTATCATTTAGTATTAGTTCTTATCGTATCTAAGTGGGGAACCCACTACAGAGCTATTAAGTTCAACGAGTGTTCATGGTCGGCGATGGCCACTGTCCATCAGGTGGCTCCCCTAGTAGCTTAACTCCTTATTCATTCATATAAAAATGGATCAAAGAATATTTTGGCAGGCGTATAGCTCGATATCAGCTAAGCCGATATACATATATGTTTTTAATAATCCTGGATGTACGAGGTTGGTTTTAAGCAAAGAAAGATGGTAGGCGAAGGATATCGGGTTGGGTAAGTACAGGGTGAAGGAAACGCGTTGGGCCGGCTAGTTTTATAATAAAAGTCAAGTTTAAGTTTAAAAATCGTTATTAAAACATGTGAGCAGTAAAATTATAATTCCAATAACAATAGCCAGTAGACAGATTTAATTTGCAGGCAGGCGATATAGAATCATTAAACGCTACACCGTAGAACACTACACCGTAAACTTTGCTAAAACCAATAGGGTGAATATAACCAAATATTGACTTATGTAATCAGTCTAATGCATGGTAAGGGTGCTCAGTTCACCTGTTCGGGTGTGGCCGAGTGAGGCGAGTGACACACAGCTAATGCAAGTCACCTGCCCCTGCCTAATGGAACAAGTACGTTGAATGTTTTTACGTGATTGATTTAAAGTTTGTTTTGCGTTTTTTGTGAGGGTGGTTTAATTTGTTAAGGGCTGTTGGTTAACGGAATTTTTGTTTTGATTCACTTGATATAAGTGTTTTAAATATTCTTATTATTTATATGATATAGAAGCAAATGAACAGGCAAACCACCTGATCGAAAGTGGTCATCGCCAGAAAAGGACTCTAGTGGATATTGACGAATCTGGAATGAGTTGCCAATGGTCAAAAAATATTTAATTCTAGTCTGTTTAATCGGTATAATGATATTTTATTCATAAATTATCTCACAGAATGTAATAGATCTAATTTATATATTCACCCATGTTTTGAAATATACCTTTAATTAAATATAATTCATAAAACAATCCAAACAGACCTGTCCAATTTTGAGAAAAGGGTATGAAATAATATAATTATGGATCCCAGAGGTCTTTTTTCAAAGGGCTTCACAAACTTGCATTGAAACCGGGTCAACTTTGTAATTTCTTGCAAAGGTAACAGCGTCGCTTTATGACAAGTGGGTGTAAGAAGGTACTTAAACCCTCTTCTCCATCCGAACTGCTGTTAATAAACGGACAAAACCGTACTTCCGAGATTGACAAGTTTCCATTTACTTCACAGTAATTGAGAAGTTTTGGAATATTTCTATTTGTAAATTTATACTGAGATCTGAATGTAACTGACTATTAGTCGTTATCTTTGGGTGTAGGGATATATTAATTTTGTCTTAAAAACTTACTCTTTCGGTATGAATTAAATATTGCGTAACATTGCACATTTGTAAATGCAATAAAAACAAAATATTTTGGTAGAATCGATATTGTATTAAACAACGGTTAATGTTAGCCATAGCCCCATAACAATTTTATTACGTCACATAATCTTTCAATATACCCTACTTTACGCTACACATAGCTAACATTGCGATCACGAAAGGTTAACACAGTATAAGTAAATGAACACAAATGAACTGTATAATAATCTAAATGAACGTTTAGTGAATCAAGCTTACGTTCAACAAAATGCGAGTATAAAAGTATGTTAATAGAAACGTTTTACATTACGCGCTTGATATGAAATCTGGTGCGCGCCCTGTTGTATTTCCTAATTCTCCGAGCAATGTACTTCTCATTTGTTAACTACAGGCCTAAATCACGGCAAGTTTATCCATTAGGGCAACATACCACGCCATCAACTCGGTATATTGCAAGTCACTAAACTAATGAAGGAGTTTAGTTTTTCCGATAGGCACCTGGGTCCATTTTCTTTGTCGTTTCATTGATTATACGAGGGCTAACGTTGTATCAGGTCCCTTTAAAGCAGATAGCTATTAATGTTCTAGTTGTATCTTGATAAAGACTAGAGATATATTCTACCAACTTTATAGTACAGGACCACATTCCAGTCCATCATTGAGTCACTATTTCATTTTATTCAATTATCCTAGCTCGCTAGTTATTATGAGTCTCAGAAGTTGCTGCATCAATCATTTTCCCATCCACTTTATGTCAACATCAAATTTTGATAGGGACATGATTGATTGCCATTTTACGTCAACTGAGAAGTAACCCTTGGCTTCATGAATTTGATCATCGACTTGAACTATTTCAAGAAATCTGTCAACTAAGAAAGTAATCGAAACTGCTTTTACATTTACATATAAATTAAAGTTCATAGACTTGGGCTTGAGGACATTTAAAAATCTGCTATTTATATAGTTTTTGTTATAAGCCTAGATAAAAAGAAAAAATAAAGGCGAACGATAATGACATAATCGATTATTATCGCGTGCTAAGCAAATAATTTGAAGCTAAATTGGATTTAACAATTCGTTCCATTCGACTTACTTTTAGCTTTAGTTGCGATTAATTTTGATAGCATTCAGTCACTGAATCGGAAAATTCAATTTTATTCACCGATAACAGTTATTATACCTATGCTTATTACAACGAACATATTAAGCATTGGAAAGCTTATAAAACCTAATTTGAACAAAGCTTTATTACAATTAATTTAATAACTTTGACTTTATTAGATCAAAAATGAGAGTTAAGTGAGAGTCCTTCTGTAATTTATAGTCTATTTGAGCTTGATTTTCTCTTCTATATTTTAAGTTTGATTCAAAATAAGTGTTTTGAAATTCACGGACAGATGTAATAAACAGAATATTTAGTGTTCAACTTAACTACTTATGCAATAAATTTTAAAAATGAACTCAAGCGTTGGGTGCGGTTTGGAAATCCTCAGCGATGTGTCACAATGTTGGTTCGAAGCCAATCGCCGCATAGCAATGAAATGGTCAATTACACCAATAGACAGTCGCGAGGCACAGACGCGCGAACGGTCACGCCTTTCCGGAAAAATGAACTCCTCATGAAATTTAATGTGGAAATGTCTTGAAACGAAGCCAAACACGTCTGAATTATTTATGTGGCACTATTTTAATAGCGTCCTCGTTCATTCATTACAGTAGAAGCGTTTCTTAATTTTATATGCAAAAACGCTGGTCTCAATGCTGCCCTTAAAATGAATTATAACAGCCACTATATATAAGCAGTATGCACCCGATCTTATTTTTATATCAGGGAAAATTATAGTTTAAATATGTCTGATAAATTATAAGGACATTAGGATAATAAACTACTATTAAAATTTACACTACCATAAAAACGTAAATCCATAAAGTAAGGATGGCACATTGTTTTGCAGTTATCAAAATATTTATGAGCAAACGTAAAACATATGTTAGCAATATCTGAGTGCGCGGTAGTAAATAAATGTTGATGTAGGTCGTAACATGAAGTACTGCGTAGGTAAGATCTATCGGGGTAAATCAATCGCCTACGCATCTGCGTGTGCGCAGTGTAGACACACTATAAATATGAGCAGGACGTGATCACATATAAATCTGGAAGCTTGCTTAACCTTCTTGAAAACGCAATAACAATCGACGACCGATACATTGCAGAGAGCATTATTACCTGTATTACGTATTCAAATTACGGACGAACTAAGAATATTTAAAAACGTCATTCCGTACATATATTAATACCCTATGTTTTTTAATTTATATTTCTTTATAAACAGTAATAGCCTAGGAATGAATTATTGGTAATAAAACTTTGCATATATTATATATTTATTAAACGAGAAGTCAGTACGTGTACAATATTAAATATAGACGAGGAGGAAATCCAAAAATGCCAAGCAACAAGGTAACATGTTCTTTTCGAGGAAAAAAGGTAGCTCGATGGCATATTTAATACAGATACCGTAAATAAATCCGAGGTTCGCAGAAATATCGGCAAGTCAACGTGGCAAACAGTGGAACGAAAATGTTGTGTAAACAAGAGTATCTGTGCTCCCTGGCCTGGGGTCGTCCTACTGAATAAATAACGTTGTAGCGAAAGCAAACTCAAACAAAAGTAAATTAATTCACCAAATACGACGATTAATACTCGATCTCAGGACAGACTTATATTTCTCCCGGCGGTACACATCCACAATATTCCTTTGTTGTTAGAATTAATTTTGATTTTTTGGTACGGTGTTTCACGTCGAAATTAACTTTGAAGTTTTCGTTTTATTTACGTGCTTTGTACAGTCTTGGTAATGTCATTTATGTTTCGCCTAGCCTCGGGTTATTGTGACATATTTATATGGGATAAAACAACCCGTAATAATCTGTTTGTGCAGGAATTGTTCTCAACGTTGAAAAGTTATTAGCAATATTTTTTTTATTACAGAGAATTTTCTCTAAGTTTTTATAAAGACCACGATGTATACAATACCGTGACTCCACCTCCCAGCACCTCGTTACGAGTGTAATGAGAATTATCATAAATATGGAAATGGAGTTGATTTATACATTACTTATGAGTGCGGCTTGAATTATTTATTTATGTGGTAACAACGCTGTGTAAACCCTCTCGTGTATATTTATGACTTCATAACTAGCAAACATGACGATTGATCGGCGCCTGGTTAGTTAGTGACCCTAGTAGTTCGATTTATTTATTTATAAACATATTTTTATCATAAAACAGGTCATGTTTAATTAACATGTTTGATTATCATTTTTTAAAATTTACAATCAACATATTCTGTCGGGTTATTTAGGTTTTGTGGTATCCTAAAGTTTTTAAATATTCTCTTTGTAAGAAATTAATAATAAATAAGCACTATATAATAGCACGTAAAAGAATGTATATCATTTAAAGTTTACTCTGCAAAAAGCTCTTATCATGCATGAATTTGATAGACCAAAGAATTTCCATCCTTTTTATTACATTTAACGAGGAGCTGAAATAGACGCACTAAACAACCCGATAAAATAGATATAAAATTTTACGATATTCCATTCGCGCGCAATCGCAATATCATAGTTATAATAAATCTGGATTATTGTGAAACTTCCTAAATAAAGCTACTGTCGAGTTATCTTTAGCACTTAAAGTAGTGCAAGTTCGTGTTTTGTGAGCTTATAAGATTATGTACAATGATATATTATTATCATCGCAAAGTTGTAATGTACGTAGCTACTTCCATCAACAAGGATATAATGTTTTAATATTTCATAATTCAAATTCACGTTAATTGTTTATTTCTACAACTGATAAACCTATCTTTCTTTCCCAATTAAGTAAAACTCAAAGGCTCTTTAACGAATATCTCTTATATACACTATGATTTTCCAAGTCCTTATTTTCATAGTTACGAGGCAGTTGACTCAGTGGAAGAGTAAATACCGGGTGGCTGTCATAAAGGAAAATCAGCTTTGGGGCGGAAATTGAAGTTCCGTTGCCGGGAGCGCGGGCGCAACCACTGACTGCCGCTTAGTTCGTTCCTAACAGTATATGCAATTATAGCAATTATCTCCTACATTTTCATATTGAAAGTAAATACGGAGAACGAGTTCGTGTCGGAAATAATTTGATTCGCGTATATCATAAGGCGTAATTGGAATTAAGTTCGCATTGTTGTAGCATTCGTTATGAGACAATTGTATGTTGGGGTTAAAGACATTGTATTTTTTATTATTTTCATGTTGAAGCATAATATTTTAGTAGCTGTCGTTTGTGGGCTTTATTAAGTTAACCGTAACGCTTCTTGCGTACAAAATATATAGTTATATTCCCACCCTTCCTTTATCTAACAAAAAGTTATACAGTTTCGGAAATTGTTTGTTTATTTAAACAAGCCCCGAAACGGACTACACCAATTCGACATTGTTTTAAAAACAATAAAAGTATTATTTTTCTTGTGGGGAAACCGTTAAATTTTACCCTTTGGGAGTTTGCGGGTTAGAATAAATAAATTTTTGTAAAGCACATGTGGTATTTTATTTGTTATTTAAAACGGCCAAAACTTTGTAAATAGTCACAGCATGTGTGACTTGACACGTTGAAATGGAAACCGTTTGGTGTTTTTGTGGCTTTTGGGCTACCGAATGAGATAACTTAAAGAATTGGAGTGATATGTATACTGTTTGAAATTAATATTATTGATATTTTAAAGCGCTCTTTGTTGAGTATATCAAACTCAACAAAGGGCTTTTAAAATATCTTTAAATATTAGCAGGAATTTAATATCGGATACTCATCGGACGACCGCTTGGCGCAGTGGTAACACAACTGCTTTCTGCGCGAAGGGTCGTGGTTTCGATTCCCACACCACACCACAAAAATATATTTGTAATTTACATTTGTGTTTTTCTGGGGTCTGGGTGTTGCTATGTATTGTATGTATGTATTTACAAAAGAAAAGTATGTATATGTAATTTATTCCGTTATCTAGTTGCCATAACACAAGCTTCGGCTTAGCTTGGAACTAGATGGCGCTGTGTATAAATGTCCTGAAAATATTTATTTATTTATCGACCGCATCACTTTTACTCACCATAAAACGTAAAGTCAAAGTCAAAAGTATCTTTATTCAATTAGGCTACATAATATTATAGTAAGAATGAATCGTCATGGTATTACACAATATTAACCACCGGTTCGGAAGGCAGTTTCTACAGAGAAGAACCGCCCAGAAACATTGATAGTTGCTCTTTTTTTAATAAGAACATACAATTGTAAATATTACCAAAAATTCTCGTAGGGTCACAGAGGCCTTTTCAGACTCTTCATAGTATAAGTTATACCATAAAAAATCAAAACTACCTACTTCTTAGAAAATTCGTTATAACAACTTTGACAGTTTGCTACTGATTTATCCAATTGAAGTAAGTGGATTAAAATGGGCGGACGTGTTGCCATGTTTTGTACGATTACAATCTTCTGACAGAATAATTAAATATTTGAACAAGCGGTGTAGGGTTGTTCGCTCCAAATTTTTGTTTTAGGTAACACTTATTTCGTAGTAATTATAATTATGTTACCCGCTAAATAAGTTGATTTAAAAATTTTTTTTAGTATGTTAGCGAGTATAACTAACTAACTACGTTCTATCTTTAAAAAATATAAAATATATGGTAAATTTTATAATTGAGTGGAGTTAGAAAAACGTAAGATTAAGGTAATTAAATGGCATATTTTATATGTACTGTTTAATCGTAACAAAAGCATAAAATAAAATAATATAATTAAAAAAAAAACAAATAATACCGAAATATTTGGCAATCAAATCAAATCAATTCTTCGTGTACACTCAGTGCTGTGTTGCCATAATATGAGATTAGCACTGGCAATATTAACACCTTCATAGACAGCTGTCATTTAGGATAAGCTTACGCGCCATAACTTATACCTAGCTATACCTATACAGAGTCTTATCTAACTACAGCTCGTACTAAAACCCTAGGAATTAATTAAAGTTTTGGTCGGCGGTAGCATTTAGTGCGTCGGGCGCACGGTTGGTTTGTCAAAACAGATTTAGCGCAGTTGGCGGTCTTCGCGACTTCCCGCAACTCTAAACCGCTGTAATGCCCTTTATATTAAGCCGAAATAATCTTTCACGTTTTGTTCTAATTTCGGGGAATTAGGATAATGACACAATTTGTTGTTCACGCTCGTGCGGTTCCGCGCCTTTATTGTTTCGTAGCTATTTTAATATACATTAAAATTGGGTTGTTTAATAACAATTTTTATTCGCTAATAAAAAACGTTTTGAGCAAAATTGTGTATTGTTTCTTTGAGGTACATATTAGGTAATGACTCTGATAGGCCAGTCTCTGTAATTATTATACAAAGATGGAATTTTTCCTTTTTTTATATTGTGTTAGATATTCACGTGTCTGCTACTGTAAATTTTGTTATGTCGTAAGAAGATATTGAACTAGTTGTATACTTACTAATTTAATTATCACGAATATTCACCTCACAATGTGCTAAATTTTCTTTTTTTGTTTACGGTACCAAATTGCAAAACAGCCAGCTATAAAATGTATAATTGGGTAACCATCAGAAGTAATGAACTGAGTAGCGCCGTAAAGGGTCATTAAGATAATATTAAATAAAGATTGTAAAAGTCGATCGTCAGCGAAAGGCGGGACAAAGCGATTTAGGTATGAGGAAGGTGGATTATGCTGTAATCTCACCGCGCGATGCCGGGACACGTCTGACTTGAACGCTACATTAAAGGAACATTAGTGACTATTATAGATTATTGAAATGTTTATTCCAAATTTGAAAATTCGCGCCTTTCTGTACGTCAGTTAAGGCGGTTGATTCGTTATGTTTTTCGAAATTTAATTTGGAATGATAATTTTAAATGATTTATGGACTGATAAAAAACAATTAAAGACAAATAGATACATTTCCGCAAGCCATTAGATTTGTCACTTCCATTGTACTGTAGTAAATTGTCCGTATAATATGATACTTGACATTTTAATATTGTATGTTGTTTTAAATATTAAACTAATACAGAAAGCATATTCATAGTTTTGTCATAATAAATAAACGCGTTATAATCAAATCACGTCACATAAGAAGCGTTTAGGAAAACAGATTTAGAGCACACTTGATAGGCATCGGCTAGTCTCAGCACAAAGCTATGAAAGCGGCTTTACTAGAGAAAGGGGATTAGGCTATAATCTTCAACGGAGCGGTTGACATATACCTCTGGAATTCTCCGTATACCTATGCATAAATGCTAGACCGGTCAGACGATACTACACGTAGATACATCTAGTGTGTACATTGGAAATGTTTTAACATGATTGCGCACTTACTATAAATTTTTATTAGGTGATAATGCGACGTCCACCGTGCTAGCGATTTGCTGATGGCTATTTAATGGTCCGCGACATTTTTTATTAACGTTTAACCCTACAGTGTGCGCTATGAGTATCTTTTCGACCGACACTGAAAACTTGAAGGAGGATTTCTTTGTGCATGATTCAAAGGTATTGTCTATTTTATAAGAAACGCGGAGAAAGTTTAAAATATTATGATTTAGATAAATAATCTAATATTATGTTATATAAATACGTTGCGATCACTACTAATGCACCGAGGTCTAAATCGCGCTTATAAGAATTATTGGAGGCATACATAGAACTTCTCGACATTGAACAGATGGGCAAATGTCACAGGTACAAAATGTGTATTACAAAGAGAAATCAGACAATTAGATATATCAAATACAGGAGCATTAGTATGACTTAGTAAATACGCACACAGTTATATTTGAAGAATCCGGAATTTTATTCGTCCAAAAATGTAAATCTAAGAAATAGTATGTACCTATAGGAGAAAAAGCAGATACAATAGAATAAGAATAAGTGTGTCATTTATTTTGAGTAAAAATTAAAAAATAATATGTCTATGATGTTACGCAAGATTGCACGACCATTCTAGGGTTAAATTATATGGCGCGTGTTACGAGATGTGGCCCAGCGAGGATGTTATGCGAAGATAAGTTTAATAGAATTAAATCGATGTAAGTGTGTGTTATTGGTAGATATTTTGTATTCAGAAGCATGACTCAAGTCAAAGACTGATTGACTTGAGATTTGATGATTTGACAAGCTAATAGTCGAAATCAAAAAACTTCTAACAGTATTGCGCCATATTATATCTCTAATATAAAAATGAAGTTAAAAAGTTAAAGCAATTTCGAGAATGCTTATTTAGAATATTCCTTGAAGTACAAGGACGGTTCTTAAACCGAGAAAAAAGGGTAAGTGTCAGGTAATATTGTGCATGTTGTATAGGAACAGCGTGAACGAAGACGTATCATAAATATTTTCATACCTAGTATTAGCATATAATAAAGAAATCATTAATTACCTTACGACATGTTAAGCTGCAGTGGCGAGTGTCAACTGAAACAGAAAAATAACAAGTTAATACCCGTCTAAACGTTTGACCAATGGTCAGCTTTCCCCAATTGTCTAATAATAGCGTACCCACATGCGGGAGTATGGATTGACAATAAATGTCACATTACTCTTAATAGACAAACGCCGAGTCAAAGTGTTTCTTCAATTGAGTCAGCGAGCTTAATTTCAAAGGAACCGCCTTTTTTCCCCTCACCTATTTTTACTGAAGCAATTTTATTACATTAGCTCGCAAATAAAGCTTAAAGATAATGTCTTTTTCTATAAAAATATTAGGATAATAATTAATTTAAAAGGCTCATATAGTGCTCACTAGTAAATAAACCTTTATGTTTTTGATTTAAATAGTACCGGTATGCAAATCAAATAACAAAGAATATTTAATAGTTTTCTATAGGCTATATTATTAGTTTTATTTTTCATATATTTAATAAAGTAAGGACACACATTATTTACTACGTAAACAGTAAAAGAAGTTCAATATTAAACCTGTTATATGTTCCCTAATACTTTCCATTTGGACTGATTTTATCACATGGTAGAAAAATAACAAAAACTCAAATAGAATATTCATTACTTAGCTTTAACAGTTTTATTAAAGTAATTTTATCTTTTAAATCGCATTTCCTGTGCTCTAGCGGCTTACTGCAACTTTTATAAAAGATAGAATCAGAGATTTGCATACAATATTATAAGTTTCAAAGGGCATTACAACGGGATTTGCAATTTTCCATCTTCCATCTTCAGCGTAAGAGCGTTTTGTAGAGACCAAACGAGTTTTTCCATACAAAGTTTGGGATTTAATAAAAGATAATAGTGACGCAGGAGTTGTCATTATTTAGGTAAGAGGGTATTCATTTCCTCTTTATAATGAGATATGTTCACAAATACGTGAATGGGTTCGCTATATATAAGTATATTTGTGCAAAATCCGGTTGAAGAATTTTTGATTGCTGTTGCGTAAATGTAATATGAATATCATTTTGTGATATACTAGCTGGAGCCCACGGTATTGCTTGTTTTCCAAGCCTTTATAGATTTTACTTATAATGTAGTCTGATGTATATAAGCTAACTTTAATGTTTTGACTTTTTATTAAAATCCTTTGAACTCTTTACGTAAATGTGTTACGTATACGTAACATACGTATACGTATATATTACAATAAAATATATCTTAAATCGTGTTAGTATTACGATAAATAGGAAAGAGGATATGGTTAAATGAGATTGTTTACAAGCATACTTAAAAAATGTTAAACCAAATCTGCTTTTGATATTAGAACACGTAATTTCAATAAAGTTTTGTTTACATTATACTTCCAATTAAGAAAGGCTGTAATCTTGATGAACACGTATAGAAAGTTGAAGCTCTTATAATCGATTTTACGTTAAATTTAAGTTCGCGTGTCTTCCGCTAAGTTTAAGTTATAGTAAATTCATTACGTAATTTAAAATGCTAATGGCCTGTCGGCTGGGAAGAAGGAACGGGTGAATAATGAAACGAACTTCTTATGATTGAGGCGGTGGAATAGATTTCTCTTTCGAATAAATATCAATTATTAAGCACACGCTCAAATACCTAATAGTTTCTTAGCAATAATACTGAATCGAAAATAAATAATGAACTCAAGCCGTGTATTAATTCCGGGCTGTCTTATTCTAGGAGCTTATGTTGCTATTGTAGTTCTATTGGATTAGCTCATGAATATATGAAGCCGTGGATTACTTTGTTCATACGGATTATATCACATACCATATATCTCTGTCCGCTTTGTGAAAACCTATCATCAATCCTATTAGAAATTAATGTGGCCTATAAAAGCAGTTAAGTTCAACGAAGCTTGTGATGATATATCCTATTCGCTGACCGATGGCATCACAATAAGCCGGTACTAGATAATGCCTTTTTTCCATTTAAGCATTGATAAGCGACCCTTTTAAATTTCGATGTTAAGCCGCGCCTACGCTGCGCACGAGACGCTAATCGCTCATTTGGATTACGATTATGTAGATGAATGTATATTATGATGGTGCCTTATCGTGCTATAAATGGAATTGCCCGTTGAAAGAAATTTACGATGTACGCTTTTGTTCCATGCGTCCGTCCAGCGATTGGACTTGTGATATTTCGTGAGTTTATGTCAAAACGTATCGCCCTGGGAACGTTGCTTTACTGGCTAATTATAAAAGTTCGTGTGCTTAATTAGGTAATTTGCATTGGAGTGGCGTTCTTGCAGATAAAGGTTCGCATTTCGCCGTCACGTTAAATTGTATTTTTAGATTAAAGAATTTTTATAGCTATAATCTTGGCACTAAACAATAAAGTGACGTTTACGGCGGAATTTGCTTCTAGAAAAACGCAACTACCGTCTATAATAAAGTTTTTATGGGTGATATTTTTTCAGCTAACGTGTTTATAATAACAAACTGTGTGCTATATACTGTTATTAATTAATTGAATTGTAAGGAAGCCATAAGTCGATGTTTAAATAAATGTCCATTGTTGCGGTTAAGGGCGACTGACACCGAGACAGGCTTGTGGCCAGATAATTTATATTCCATGCGCCAACGTTACAAAGAACAACTGCTACATAATTGATTTTTACAGCAAAGTAAACAATTGCCTTTGTTCTATTTTAAAACTATTTGTATTTATATTATGATGTAACTTTATGTATGGAACGAAATATGCGTCGGTTTGGTAGGTTTCAACAAATTTCGCATAGCGTAGAACTAAATATTTGGAGAACGCTTGAAAACATTTAAGACCTGAATAACCAAATATTTGTAGCTATTATGTACCTGTATTCTATTTTATACTAGAACGATATTACCTTTGTTCAGTTTAGAACTATTTTGTTGATTCAAATTATTTGAAAGGGTGTGATTTTGACGAATAAGTTTGCCTTTTATCCAGGCAGGAGTTCTCCCAAAATTATTCTCGTTATAATCAGTAAAGACAGAAAAAGTGGGTGTTTTCGATTTTAGTTTTATCTCTTTAAATTCTGGAAACCTGCCTCTAATGATTACTTAGTCTAATTCAATGAGATCTGAGAAATAAGTTCCCTTTGGTTATCTCTTACTACCTTTTATAAGTATAAATATTTTCTCCAAGCCGTATTAATTAACGATAATATAATAGCGACGTGACCAATCCGGTTGTCGTGTTTTGTTTTAATTTAGCATTACCATATGTGAATGGGTTGTGATAATTTTATTCATACGGCCTGTATCGAACAAAAACAAGCTTTCACTTAAGTGCTGAGTGCACTTTCGGGTAGAACCGTAAACACGTTGATATATATTACGAAATTCTTTCAACAAATTTTAACGAAGGTTCCGTCGATCGGTTATCTTCATTACGTTAAAAGTATAGATAAGATTGCGACAGCTCGGCTAATTTGAAAATTGAAGGGTATCGCTAGGAGTTTGTTTTTTTGTTTCATGTTGTTTGGCTGAGGGCTTAGGGTGATTTTTATTTTATACTATATAAAATCTAAAAGTAAGGATGTAATTATATTTAATACTTTGTCGTGTGTAAGAACTTTAAGATTTAGGGATATTTTGATAGTTATTAAATTAATTGCTTTATACACGTGTTTTGTACCTATAATTTAAATTCATGGATAACAATCTAATTATTGAACTACTAGAAGTTATTAATCCTAACATACTTATTTAAGAAGCTATTACGTTAACCAGTCATAGAATCAATTTTCTTGTTAACTTAATAAACTATTTATAACTTGTTAATTAAACCAATTATAAATTTTTCAAACACAAAGTCAATTCAACAACAGGTATTATAAAGAAGGAAGGCTTCATTAAAGTAAGGGGCAAAATGGACTATTAGAGTTAAATGCAAGAGTTAACGAGAGGTTTCTGTAATTTATAATGTAGAACGCTAGTTAAGACACAAATCGCTTGAGACGTGGCATATCCCTGTGTAACTCATTATAATCCTTATCCAAGACTTCGCAATTTATTAAAAAAAAGTTTCAGAATTCAAATTTATATAGATTGTAGAAATATTTAACGTCCATATTAAAAACAATCACTATACAATCCTTATTTTGATATCGGTCTATATTTCTCTGCCTAGATTTTTTTTGCCGAATAGACATTTCCATTTTATTTTACAGTGATTCTAAAGGAAGGTGTTTTTATAATAATTTTTACATAATGTCGTGCGAAAACTAACGGGTTGTCAGTAATGATTAAAATTTATTTTAATAGACTTATGTAATTCAAATTACCTTATTAAAAACATGTTGGTCATAATTCATTTTAAAGGGACGCCTTCTATAACCGTTCTAGTGACAATCTTCACCAACTCACACGAACGATTCTATTGTTAAAAAGCTAATACAGGAAGCGGACACTAGCTATCGTTTTTAAATAGCGTGAAATGGGTTGCATTGACATTCTATGGATGTTGAATGTGGTATGCTCGTAATGGGATCGTTGCAACATGATACGATAGAGTATAGACGGTTAGAACATAGTGGATGATTCTCTCTGAACGGGATCGGAAGGCGACTAACAGGCTCCATAATGTATGAGAGGTTATTATTTCCTTTGCTTGTGTCTAACTTTTCCAGCACATTTCTTTATCTTACCATCCTTTTATTATAAACGCGAAAGTTTGTCTGGATGTATGTATGTCATGGGCGTAAAAATTACTGAATAAATTTGGCTTAGATTCTCTTTCAAATAGCTTAGAACCTAGGGATATATTAAAACACAGGTAACTTTTTACTATTAAAATTGTGCGGGTGCTTTTAATTATAAAGATATCAAAGTTTGATTTAAAACAACGATAACTTTAGATTTTAGATTTTTAAGATTAAACACGAAATAAACAACGATAAATATAATTGCATTAATTTTGCTTTTAAATTTTAATAATTAAGTAGGCAATAAACGTCTGTTATTAGTGTATAACTTGTATACTAATACTGTAATACTACTAGGAAAAATTAATTATAACAAATAAACGAGCCCAAAACAAATAAAAACGTAACCTCAAAGTAAAGAATAAACTCTACTAAAATACTCTTTCTCAAATACCTACTCCATATATGGAAATTGTGTGACCTACATTATACATACAATATATCCCAAACGAATAACATATCGTCATTAGTATGTTAAGTACGTCGTTAAGGATATAGGTTGTATTATGATTCCGGGAATTGTTTTTGAGAACGCAACAAAACAAAGGTTGTAATCCGAGAATATCGCGTGACACGCAGCCAAATGTCGTTTTATTTCAATTATATCCCGCTCCACATTTACAAAAAAAAATATTGAAGTTATTATATTCGTAACGATATTTCATTTGGTAATTTACGTTGAATTTCCTCGTGAAAATAAAGCGCTCATTTGCTTGTATAACGATGTGTATCTTGATACTTTATTAAATCGGTTGATTTATTAAAGTGCGTACGAAATATTTGCGTTAATAGATTTACAAGTTTTACGATTTAGCTTGGGTTATCGTTCACCATCTAACATTGGGGCACCTTTTAACATTATTTGAGGTGTATTCTAGTACACGAAAGATGGAAGGGTAGATATGTATGTACCTACAGCAAATATAAGCGTGTTACTAACATCATTATTGGAGCAAATATACTACCAAATACATTACTAAGCTCACAAAATGATGACTGAAGTATATAAACTAGAACAATTGTTCACATCGAACCCGAGAAATCCTCTAAACTTGCAGTAAATTTAATTCTGAATTCGTGGAAGCTAATATACGGAGACCTCATTTGAGTTCCCCTTCAAAAAGGTGGAGTTCAGCCAATAATAAAGTCTGAACCACTCTACCTTCGATGGCTCTTCAACGCAGTTGCTTGTGCGATGACGAAAGTCCATATTATTCTTAGTTCGCACTCATTTTAAATCAACGAATTTGTGTCT
>JADANM010006310.1:4804605-4818946 GCA_026213755.1 Eurema hecabe | reverse complement strand
AAGGTATAATTTCCTAATAAAATTTAGTGGTGTAAGTAGTTATAAATATATTTTTTAAACATTGTACTTATACAATTTTAAGAGAAATAATTGAATTAATAAATTTAACCTCAAAATTCACACTTCGATAACGTTACCCACTCATATATCTTAATGTATCAAAATTATAATTATAAAGACAGCCGAGAAACGACCGTAGAATGAATTAAAATAACATTAGATTTATTTTAATATACGCAAAGACATTACACAAATTTTAGGTGTTCATAGCCGTTACGAGCGATGAACACACTGATAGGAACAAAATGCTTCCTGGCGTCATTCACTGCCCCCGAAATAATGATCTACACGTCTTAACTATATTTCGATGTTAACGATAAGCCGCTATTAAACTAAACGTGGAATCACGGGAAATTTTTACTTTTTTGTATGAGTGATGGCAAATGCTTAGTCGTCGTGACGCTCCCTGTAATACCGTGGTATTACTAGTGATCTATCGGCATTTAGGGGATATGAACGCTTCTTTTTTTAAGACAAAAACAACAAGATCTACAATATTATATGTATGCTACATGTTATGGGGTAAGTTTTATGAATAAATATTTAACTCAACTTGATTCTCATTTTGATTTGTAAAATTCATAAGTTGAGTATATAAACGTTGAAATTATTAACAACAACAAGACTATTTCAAGATTCATTATCCTTAAAACATCCGAAAATGTCAACATATAATTGCTAAAGCAATACTATTAAATAAAAACACGCTGACATAACAAACGTTTTGCAAAATTGTTTTTAAAATAGCAGCTCAACCCCAGTTATGGCGCTCAAACACAAATTTAGGTTAATAAAAAAAATTTGGCTTCCCAACCGTATTTTACTCAAACATATTCGTTTTGCCCCCGGCATTAGGGGCGATGATTAATGAAACGTTTCTTAGGTGCCTGATGGCGTCTGCCCCTGATTCGTGCATAAATAAACAAGATTTAAAATTATAACTGGATTATGGGTACGTCGGTAAGAAAATATTTTCCTTGCTACAGTAAAGAAGACAGATGATGCACGTTGAGTTTTGAACATATACTATACACGTATATTGTTTACATATTCCTTTATTGTAGGTAAACATTGTCGAATTATCTTACTTGTTTGGATTGTTATAATTACGTGACGATGGCTGTAAATAAGTCTAATAATTTCGTTTATATAATCAATAGAAATGTTACTTCAATCTATTGTAAATTAGGTGAATAATAACAGAACTTTCAAGTAAAATGGCATGTCTTTATTACCTTTCAATCATCCCAACCCATGTCCACAAACTAACGTAGGCAATATTCCTTCATCCTAATCTTCCGCCATTGAATAGGCATTTTATCTTTGATCCTTACTCAGAGATAAATAGCTTTATTATCATTAACTGTTTGTTAGCTGTCACCAGTAACGTTTAAACTTTAAAGCAAAGATAATATAAATGGCAAAATCGCAATTGACCAGTTCAAAGTATGGATGAAAGCTCGTTTATCTGACGTACCTTATTAGGATGTTAAATGATCCGAGATCGATGGGGACTAAGAGTAATTCCTCTTCTGTTTTTATGGGAGCCTGGTACGTTTATTTTGTTCGTCGATATCTTATTTGCGATAACGAATAAATTTTGTGTACCGGCGCTTTAAAAACTGAAGTATATTTAAACTGTTGCACAATTTTTTAGCAACCTATCAACGTTGGCAATATAAAAAAAATCAAACAAATAAAACTATCCTGATACAAAAGCGTACTGCTGTAAGCGTACCGCTAATCGACGAAAGACTTTAAAAATTTGTGTAAGACGGATATTAAAACAGTATTTATCGCATTACTTATTTTAAAGCTTGCATTTACTCTAACGTTGCTAACATAATTCAGAATCGCGTGCATTGTAAGCATATTCGTAAGCATTTGTTACCCAAATGCTTTCCTCGGCGGTTGTCAGTTGGCAAATTGAATACGATTTATCATGCGATACGTAGAGGGTTCAATGTTCTATTTTTTTTATATATTTTTCATAGTATAAAATGGAGCGTTGTGGTCCTTCTAAATCAATGTATTAATAGTTAAGTCTAATAATAAATAATCTAATGTATTCAAAAAAAGTCAAACGATATCATGATACGATAAGCCTTATCTTTAATTTTACACATAAATGAATAAAATATATATTTCCTTCTATTTTTAGTAATGATAACAGAAACGTCAATCATGAAGTATTACGAACGTTCAAGTTTATAGAAACATACGAAAACCGTACAAAAATACTCAGACAGTATTTTTTCTAATAATTGTATCCAACAAAGAGTGCCTGTCCACGAAACATACTGAGATGTCATCGAAAAATCCTAGTGTTGTAGAACTCGCTATATCTCAAACGAAATACCTCACTTTATGTTACCTCTTACAAAATGAAACTCCACTGAATGTCTGTTGAAATTAAGCTTAAATATTTCTCTCCAAGAAAAATATCAAACATGCTTTTCCCTTTCTCCTTGCGGTTCATTATTTAGTTAAATGGAACGTCTTTAAGTTCACAATTGAGTTTTTGTGTTTACTTAAATCTTAGACAATTTTGTTAACATTCTATTATTTTAACGAAATTTTTGAGATGTAAATCAGTTCTAAAATGTTTATACAAGAATATGAGAATCTTTAAAAAGGTTAAATATATAAAGTTAAATATATTTTAAGAAAGTTTTTTTTTTTATTTGCAACAAAATTAATAATTCATTATTATAGCATGTTATTAAAGAAGCACTCAAATCAAATATCGATGAATCGTTTAATTGGTTGGAAGTGTTTTATGTATAAGTTGCGTTCACAATAAGAAGCCATTAGGCTTTAGGGAGCCATTTAATGGACCTTTAAACGAACCTATAAATTAAACTTAATCATGACTAATTGGAGTAGCACAAAGGGTACACATATATCGGCCTTAGTTTAAAAGCGTCCGGGTGGTCCCGTACACTAAAACTTGCCTATTAGTTAGATAATAACGAAAGCAAAAGGTTTCCTACATAAAACATAGATACGAGAGGAATTTATAGCTTACACGGAATAGAACTGTCATCAGAAACATAAAACACGAATTTTAATGACTACTACTTCAAAGTAGCCATTACAATAAAATCAGGTATTACCACAAAGCAATGGAATCACCAATCAAGGTTCTACAAAAGGATCACCGTTTAAAACCCTTCATTAAACTTATCCCGGTCGGATCTAAGCCGAAATCCGTGTAACGTAATCGATTTAGAAACGAGAAGCCGCGAAGGACAAAGTGCGGTCACGAATTAACATATAAATTCAGTATTATTTTAATTTAAAATGCATTTTGAAGGTTTATTTACATATATATGAGGGTCCATTACTGTTTCTTTGTCGCGGCGAATAGCAGTTGAGTGAGTTTACACATCACTTTGAGTGAGGGGACGGACGTGCTGTCATGAAACACTTTCATAAACACGGCGAAGCTCGTGCGTATGGCCACTTAATAAAATTAAGTAATTCGTCAAGTGCACTGCTCCCTTATTGATGTAAGGTGGGGGAGGAAATAGTCTCGAAAATTATTAAAGTCCTGTCTTAATAGAAACAGTGAGTCGGTAATTGAATTACCTGATTACATTGATCAGAAGATAAAATATTACGTATTTTCTTACTAAACAAGTTCAAGCAGGGAACAGCTGATTGCTATAACAACAATGACTCACGCGAGGTTTAAAGAAAACATGCATTAATTAGACGGTATAGATATTTGCGTAAACTGAAGACTTCATTAAATAAAGAACGCCGTCTTATAAACACACATAAACATCGATCAAATATGTAAACTATAATTCCATTAAATCTGAATAGTGACGGCTCAAAACGCATCTCACACTTACATCAAAGCGCGGTGTTAAATCAATCAGTGGGTGATCTCGATACGATTTTAGGGGAGAAATGCAAGCTAATATTTGTTCTTGTTGCGCTAATAGCTCGTAAATATTTCAGCGCTAGCGGACACATGCGCTTGAGACAAATGGCCGTTTATAAAATATACGTGCGCCGTCACTTTGAACCTTTCCCATTCGTTACGTTTCCGACGACTGAAATAACAATACGGGGTCATTATTGAGTCCGGGGTTTTAAAACTCAAACGAAAACCAAAGCTATCAATTACATCCTGTGCTATACAAATACGGTTCTTAGTCAACGAGATTTAGGATTGATTTTGAAGTATGGAGGCGCGTTTTAGTAATTTAGTCGTGAACACTCTGGCGTGTCAAAAGTTCAAGTTCAAACGTTCGAATTATTTGAAGTTATGACTTAAGTGCTTCGGCAAATTTTGTTGAGTAGGTAATTAAGGATTTGTTGATAATGTAATGATTAATTAGCGATATAATCGATTATATATAAATCATTTTCGATTTTAAATTCAATTGTACATATACATAAAAATATAATATAATATGTATTTCGGTTGATTTTAAGTAGTTTTAGGCCATTGAATTATAAGTAACATCGTTAATATTTCATCATTACCTCTGTTAAACGCTTCTGTTTAGATTATAAAATAAATTTGTACCAGAAGACTGTCACAACTCACAACAACATACAAGACATCGGCAATATGAAACGAAATGAGCCAAATTACATTTAGCAAGCAACGAAAAGTTGCGGTGGGTCGAGGGATTTATTTGTCAACTTTGCTCAGATAAAACTTTGTTTGACATCTGATTGTGAGCCCGTACCGTACTCCGCTATAAGTTTTAAGACCCACCTTTTTCAACACAAAATTAATTTCTCTTCTCAATGTTGGCATTCACAACGTTTAAGCACTATAGAGTTATTTAATAATTTTATCATTCAGCGAGAAAATTTGATGCTAGTTATTGAAATTAATTTTCAATTACCTCTTTCTGAAATGTGTATTAATAAATCTGTGCTTTCATGTACAAATTTCGCCTATTTTGTTAATCAAAGGCAACAGTTTTATGACTTATGGCGTATTTATTTAGGAAATTAACATTTTATAGTGCTGCGTGTTCAAAGCGTCAATCTGGGCGTGAGAGACAACATTAAAACATCTCGTGTGTAAACTTAGTAGTGAGTGATAAAACTATCAACAGATCGTAAATGAAATATTTATATGACGGCATACGTTTCAATTTAAACTGAGATTAATATAGCAAACGAAAAAAAATCAACAAAGACCACCCTAGATCTTAAGCGATATTTCACAGATGCTTAACGATGCATTTACATGGGATGGGACGGAATATAATCTCAAAGGAGCTCCGTAAGGGCTCGGAAGTTGACAAATCTTTTGCGTTATTTCTGTACTAATTAGAAGCAAACGTGAGTGTCATCTGACAAACGGAGACATTGGAAAGCTTCTGAGATAAATCTATTGTTGAATGTTTGGGATAGTTGCGTGATGCTGGAATGTGGAAAAATGTACCGCTATAGGAAGTGACACATTGAGAGCGCGTTGAGGCTAGAAGTAGCTTAATTTGACATGTCACAGTATCTGAATGTGACTAGAACATGTAAGGCCCGTTAGAGCAATTTGTATCAAGGTGACTTTGAATTTTAATTGACAACTAACAATTTAATCCGTTGCAAAGTTTATGTGGCTTGGTTTGTTGGACGTTAAGTTTCTTTATCAAAGTTTAAATGAATTTTCATGTTTATACAGTTATTGAACTGTAATAATAATTATAGTGATAATCACTTCTATAAAGTCACTTTCCACAGTCTGGACCGCTAGTATCTATGCCACAAACTTACCTGAAACAAAAAAGCAAATGTTAAGTATTTCAAAGAACCATATTAGAAAAACAACCTCATTAGCGTTAAAAAAATTAAAAGCATTTATCTCCAAACATGCCTATAAAAATAGCAACGGATAAGAAGACCGTTAAACCGAGAATTAATAATAATGAACCGTTTCTGAAGCAACAACAGCTTTAAAAATACTTGAACGCAATGTTTCATCAATTCAGCTTAACGCATCCATTTTCATACATTCTCTTAATCCTTAAGGAGATTATAAGGATATCTGATTACGGAGTGTGTTGGCTCTAATGAGAATGTGCCCTTAATTGGATATAGCACTAAGCGTATATAGCAAGGCAGATGCATACCGGATAATATACTGATAGCCTCGCGTTATGCAATTTTCTTTCATCGATAACTGTTATGGATTCCTAATAGGTGAGGAATTTAAAACACGGACGCTTAATTTTTTGTTAGTTTTATTGCGAATAGAAGCTTGAATAAAAAATAAACAGTTTTGATATAATAACCATAATTTTATCAAATGAATTCGTTGTGTTCTATGAAATACGTGTTTAAAAAGGTGGAAAATAGGATATCAGATTAAATGTTTATTTAGTATTTTGTGTCAATAACGAATAAAGGCGTTTATAATTATTATTCTAGTAATATTATATCCGTTTTAACTTTAATGAGTCCTTTGAAAAGTATGTCAATAAATCGTTTGAAATTTGGTGTATGTATTTAGTATTTACATTAAAGATCTATTGGTGATGTCTCTCAGTACCATTTGCATTAATCCAATCCAGTTTTTAGCGATTCCAGTTTGTAATTCTAAATTATAATCTTGCAATATATTATAGGAAGCCTATCTGCCCCAAATTTCATTAAAATCAGTTCTAAGGTTTAGACAATATATCGCATGTAGAATGAAATTATAAAGGACGTAACAAGACGTCTTACCAATATACGAGAATACCTACACACAATTATCATTTACATATATAACGATAACGTATTTTTCATTAAACCAGCGAGTTATAAAAAGAAAAACAATGAACTCGTATCCCGGGCCGTGTTTTTAGAATGAATAACGTTTAACGTGTAACGTACAGGTAAATATATTTCAATCTTCGCTTAACCGAGACGATAGGGGTTTGCATACGTAATTAAATGTTTTTAAAACAGTGCATTCAAATGTAAAGAAAATGCTAATATTGTACTAAAATTTATTACTCTGTTTCGGATACACGGACGGATTTATGGTTATTATAGTAACATCAGCGTTTCCAGATTGTCCGAATAAGAAAAAGGATCTTGTTTTTATGTGTTTATTGTTTAGTGATTTGGGACTTTTGTTTTATTTTTAAAGTAGCTTTTGGCTGAGGCTAGGCTTGCAATGATTTAATTCAATAAATATCGGTAAGGAAAAGCTTAGTTTTTTCATGAGGGCGTTAAAAACATCCCTACTTTTACATTACAATATTAGTAAGAATTAAAGCTATAAAACAAAACATATTTTTTTATTATAAAGGTATATTAATAAATCTATTAAAATATATTTTAAATAGGTAAGAAAGTGTATCACGTTGAAGCACATCTCTGTATCAACTTAATTTATTTTTGGGCATTCTTTGACTAAAGAGTCTTGGAGTGTAAATAGTGTGAATATGAACACGCAAAGTACGATTATGTGCAAAACCGAAACTAGCGGTTTATCATTCACTGTACGAAGTATAGTAATTACAAGTAAAACTGGAAGGATAACAATATCTGATATTGTTTGTTTTCATCAGTTTTGAACCGCTATTATAGCAACAAGCTTATTAGGCGGCTATTAAACTCCGTATTAATGAAAGCATGGCTCAGATAATTATCTACCCGACAATAATTGTACGTCCTGGCCTTGTATCAAATTTATTGCGAAGATACCCCATGGCAAAATGAATTTTACCGGCAGTGTAATTAAAAAGCTATTATTGTTTGTAATCAAAACAGTCTGGAGCGTTTACGGTCTTCAATATAGGGGAATTCGACGAATTAATTATGTAATATTAAACATTTTTCTCGATAACGCGAAATATGGCCGGCTTTGGAAAATTAATACTCGACTGTATTACAAAAGCAATTGGAAATTACGACTTTATTGTGCTTATTTGGTATCAATACCTTTAATATCTAGAAATAAGACTTAATTAAGTTCGTAATATGCTAAGTTATTTAAAGGACGCAAAAGGATGTTGAAAGAAAGAAGATAAAAAGTATCACTATATAAAGACTAAATGTATCATCAGATTTTAAAGAATGGTTAAAATCGAAGAGGCTGTTACTTTTTTGCTAAGACGCTCCAAAATGAATAGAGAGATAATTCATACCGTTGTATAAAAATTTCTTCAATACTAATAATTAAATAATGGCTAGACTGATTTTTAAATGTTTTTCTTTGCTTTATAATTTTGATTCACAATAGGAAAATAACTTTAATTTTTTTATAATAGCTCTAAACGCGTTTGTATGCAGGGCGGAGCTTGTAAAAAATACTTTGAAAAGCATTATTTGATATTGTTATAGTGTTATAGAACATACAACAGAAATTTAAATTCCTTTTTAATATAAATAGCAATTGTTAGTTATAGTCAAAAAGTCAATACATAACATTAAAATGATATACTTCATCTAACAAGAGATCAAACTAGACTAGATATTAAAATATATAATATAATATTACACCACTGAGAATATAGAACTTACGCGCCCTCGGAGTCGTGTAATCATTCCGTGCTTAAGTACCTGATTGAGGCCAGAGACTAAAGTAGTCTTATGGAAGTTTCTCGACTTTTGTAATTTTCCCGGCTTATAATATACGGTTAGTGGGCATCGATGTATCTAGATTAGTTCTTATCTTGTTTTTATACGTCAAGAAGACTGGTCAAGTGTTTATGCTAGAGATAAGTTCAGTATACCTAATAATTATTCATTAATTTATCATTTTATTTTAATCTATGGAAAATGTGCTAATATGCTATGCTATGTACTTTAAAAATGTGCATTATATTTGCAGTTCATTGGCCGGTTAATTAATGGTTGAATTAATTCTAAATTCGAAAATCTTCAATCGTTTTTTTTAAGTTGTTCTTAGTCTAATAAAAAATATAAAACTTTTTGCGTTGGCCACTAATAATAAAAACTCATCACGAAAAAAAAACTCTAGTTTGACAACGGGAAAGTATCAAAAGTTTCAATGAATATCAAAGATTGTCTGATCAGTAAAGTTTTTAATTTATTCAGTGGCCAGCAAGATCCGTTTAGCTATGTAATTGCTAATTAAGTAAGTGTATGGTCCAAAGGAATTAGCCGCTCAATTAGAATCACATTACTTGGAACACTTTACCGCCAACCGGTCTAGCGCCATGCGTTTGGAATAACGAACTGGTCTGGCTTCGGAATTCAGCAGATATTGTCACTTTTAGACAAGTTCTTTGGAATTTACTTCTTATGATCACAAATATAGGACAGAAAGTATTATTTAAATACATGTTTTAAAGGGTATAAATATTTTAATTAAAATCGCAATACATCGAAGAATTTACCGCCGACTAATTAAAGACGAGAGCTTGACTCGGAATTACAAACTGGTTGAGCTGAATTTTAGATTAATTATTATTTGGATTGTTTTTTACATATCAGTAAGCATCTATCACTTATTGTGTCTGTTACCACTGTAGAATTAATTTAATTTTTTTAGAATATAATTACTGGTACAAATATCTGGCAACCAGTACAGCAACACACGAGCTAAAAATAACAGACACATTTAAAAATTTAAATGGTTGGAACAATTATCCACCAACCGATCCGATCTATCGGCATGTTGCTAGGAATAGCAGTGTCTGAAATTGGGAACTTTTATAGAGTCGTTTTATTCTCTACGTGAGTCTCAACGAAAGAGAATTTTATTTCATCGTACTTATTAATAACAACGGAAGATTACAAATTTAAAATAAAACTGAAAAGCGGTAACTTTATTACTAAGAAACATTAAACTTACAATAAACAACTTGAAAATAACACGACAAATTTTACTTCGTATCAAATAACAGTAATTTCGGTACAAGAATGAAGCAACCGTTTATCGCTACATAGTTCTATGGCACAATCAGTGGAACGTATTGGTGAACATCATCCAGTAAATCGTGATCGGACCACCCACCGGCGCTGTGAGAAGGCAAATAAAATAAAACAACGATAAATAACAGTGCTCACGCATAATTGATCACAAATTAAAACTCGACTCGTTTTAAACGAACGCGCCGTCGCCGAAAGCAAAATTAGTATCTGCGGCCATTCGCGCTCACAAACACACGATCACATGTTATACCGCACACAAGCGCGCGCGTACGAACACCACGCACACAGATGAACGTAATAGGGCTGCCCCGAGAGTTTTAACTCTCCAAGGTGTCGTGCATTTTGGTAATCTGATTTATGTTTCCTAAGAACTTAACGCTTTTTCCAGACGTAATATTAATATTAATTTACTGTTTCGACGTAGTTTAGTGACTTTTTTGTTTCGTAATGTGGTTCTGTTGTTATGTAATAAATAAAATATTATGTTTAGTATTTATCAAATCTCATGCTATCACAGATTCCAAATTTTTCATCATGCTGTCTACCTAAATGTAATTTTCTATATGTATTTTGTGGTGATAAATAAAAATGTATTATTATTATCTAGTATATTAATATCTAGTTTCCTCAATTTTTTATGAAGATACACTATACATTTTTTTAGGTCTAAGTTTAAACACCTTCTCGTTTCTAGAACGACATAGGTACTTAGTTAAGATAGGAATATGTCGTTTAAAATTTCATAGTCTAATAAATCTTATCTGTCTAGTTGCAGTTAATGTTCAAAAGTTTGGTACTTAATAACACCACAATCATCAAAACAGCTCGTTGACTTTTATGATATTGTTTGTGTGCCCCCTGTTAAAATCGGTCAATATGAAAAGAAAAAATTCCAACCCAAATTTAATTATTTAAAGTCACAACTTTAAATAATTAAATCTGAGGCAAGCCGAAATACTGAGGCCGGATCAGCTGGGAATAACTACTCTTACTGAAATCCAGCACGCTAGATCTTTTTATCATAGTTTGCAAAATAGTGAATTCTTCGTTTTATATAGTAGTTTTTTAAATATATTTCTACTCCTTGAATTGTATCAGTACCCTCGTATATTAGATAAAAATATACTTTTATATATTTTCATAAGCAGATCCCTTTAAAACTTAAAAGTCTTCACATGTTGAACATCCGCTGAGATTATTCAAACAATGATCTTTGTTCGAACACTCGTGACAATAAATTAATTTTATGACAAACTGCTCGCTGAGGACAGTTTATTATAACGGCTATAATTATTTCGACGTATAACAAAACGATTGTTATGTGTGTAGGATTTACAGCACACTGTTTCAAATGTACAATAATAAATAATAGAATATGACATTTGGTAATATTGAACAACTGACTTTTTAACGATGTTACAATTTTACTGTATTTCATTTTTCGATATTAATAAATTAGTAAATTACATAATGGGTAAGTACTAAGAAATCATTTACAATAGTCTCGTGTTCTAACGTGAATTGTTACAGGTTTTATGACATTTAAAAGATGCAAGCATTTTTCATATTTAATTGACTTTATTACCCACAAACATCAGCTAAGCAGATAATGCTAATATCAATCCATACTTCGATACTAATATTATAAATGCGAAAGTAACTCTGCCTGTCTGTCTTTCCATCACGGTAAAACTACTGAACCGCTAAAATTACAACGAAATTTAGTACAAAGATAGTCTATAGCCTAGTGAAGAACATAGTCTACTTATTAACTAGAAAAAAGCGTTAAAAGGGGGAAAAGAAGGGGGTCAACGTTTATATGATAGTCCACGCAGACGCAGTCGCGGGCAACAGCTAGTTCTATCATTAACATTCAATTTAATGCTACCAAGCACAATTGAAAGCAGCACATAATCGATGCACTAATAAGACGAACAACAATGCGTTTATCGTGACAAATAGAATTAATTCTTGCTCAATTCCAAGCGCATTCAGTCAATCACTTCGCCCACGTCGTATTCAATAGGCGTGATTCTGAATGTCGCTTCGATGCATTAAAATTCATTGAAAACTTGTCTAATATGGCAGTACGTGACGCGATTACTTGCGCATCGCTTCGACGGAATACGAAAATTTCCTCAGACTTGTATCTGTTGGGTCTTGGGGCCAGCCATTTCATATAAACGCTTTCACCCTATCTATATGGGGTTTATTCTTGGCTTATTGTCGTAGTTCGTGTGTTGGGACGAATGTTTGTTGTATTGCTATTTTATTAAAGCTATATTATATCGCATTATTTTGGAGTGAAATACTGAACGCCGATTAATTATTTTTATACGATCAAATTTTAAATCATGACATAAATATTTAGAACTACGCAACCGATTCTCGTGTTTCTTTTTAATAAATAAAGTGATTCAATAGCAAAGTTTATATGTATAATACATGCATAATATGTGAGCTATGCCGGAGCGGGTCGCTAGTAGAGTATAAAATGAATTCCCGAAGTGAACTATATAAGTCAACACAGTATAAACCAAACCACAAAGCGACACTAGACTTATTCCTAGCTCATATACACGAAACTCTTTTATTCCCGTTTTTCTTGAAAGCACGAAACGGTATTTCATTTTTGCGTCGTTCCGTTGACATTCCACACTTCGCGCTTTGTGCATAAGATAGCATGTTTACGACTTTTTACTTATATTTTGCAAAAGATTTTACCCTCTTCGAGGCATTGTACAATAGGATCTGACTTAAGGCTAGTCGAGTTTCTAGGATGCTTTGTGTGAATCGAATTTGCAATAATATAGGGCCGAAATATAATTTGAATAAAGTTAAGTTGGCTACTAACTCAAATATTATTCAATTACTTTTTGTTTTTGTTCATATAATCAATTTTTATATTACTGATGAGATATGATGGAGACGATGAGCAACTGTTTATTTGTTAAAAAAGTCATAGTATTATCTAATTTATTACTTTAAAAGTAATAAATTATTACAGAAATGCAAGTTTAATCTCGCCTTAGGGTTTTCTTGAAACTGGTATTTAAATGTAAAACGTTCTCACGCGGCTGCATATCGTAATCTATGATAAGATAAACAAGAAAAAATTACGTTTGAAACACGTATAAATGGGCACTTTTATAATATAACCAATCTCAGCTTCGGTTGACATCAAAGTATGATTGTAATAATGTACTTAATGTGCTATAATCTATTAAAACACGGATGTAACTAGACATTACTGAGATACGATTATCAAGAAATCGAGATTTGTTACAGATACCCATGAATCCATTAAGTCACCGATAATGAGATTCTCTTTTTTAATTTTTTCGATTATTTTTAATGCACCTTAAAACTTTTTCTCAGTTCTTCGAGTAATACGTGACTTGCCGCACTTTCTATAAGCTATAATAAAATTCTTTCCAATAAATTTGACATTTTTACGCTTAAGGAGCGAGTTAGTTAAAATACCTCGCTCTATTCAGACGGCCTTTATCACGCCATGGCGATCTCCGTGAATACTATTTTGTTGTTTTTGCAGAAGTACGTAATGCAGATGAGGGGAGAAATATTACGAGCGTGGCCATTAAGACGATATTTATAGCCTGAATACTGCCTTTCTAGACTGTGTTGAAATTATTTATTATGAATTTCAATATCTGACTGGAAGACTATTTCAAATTTTTACCTCGATATTGCTTTATAAAATAAAAAGCTGAAGCGATTAAGTACCACTAGTAGATACTCTATACGTATTGATCTATAATACATGCTAACTGGCCAACGACACAATTCAAATTAAGAACAATGAGTCAATATGACGCATCGGTAAATTGCTAATAGAATGTTCGATTTTCAAACTTTTTAAATCTAATTTTTATATACGGCCAACTTGATTAAAATTTATATAACCGTTAAAATAAATAGCAATTGAATTTCGCATTAAAAATTCCGCGGCCTTAAAAAATTTGAAATAAACAAACGCGAATTTTAAAACCGTTCGAATTATTTATCAATTAGAATTTAAAAAAATGTAGCAAAAACCGTTGAGTGGATTTATGTTGATTATTTCGCCAGACGACAGCGATGGATGTATGAGGTCTTGTCGTAGCTTCATCAACACAGCCATTGTCCGTCAGTCAAGCTCAGTTTTTATGTGGACTAAAATAGTATGATATTACGAGATACTAAAAGTAAAGATTAACCAACATAAAAACCATTTATGCTTGTTAGTTAAAGTTAAAATAACAAAGAAATAAATGTGGGAGAACACCATATAAACAGTTCGTTGGTAGTTCATAATGACTCATTTATTATGAGGTATTTTCTTAATGGCTAAGATGGAGCCTGATAGAAAAGATAAGCGCTATGAATATTCTTAAAAATTTTAATTTATTTATTTTAT
>JADANM010006310.1:4776161-4800220 GCA_026213755.1 Eurema hecabe | reverse complement strand
AGTCTATTTATGACCCAAAAATATCGAAAAAGGGGTTTTTTGTGCCAAGCACACACCACTTGATATACCTGATATCTAAATATCATCAGAACATAACTAAATTTTTAAAAATGTTTAACTATAACTAAATTTATAAATATAAATTTAAAGTTACATAGTTAACAGAAACATCAGATCATCTATTTCAAGCGGGCAGAGTTCAACTCTCGAAATTGGATTACTTGTTGCTTGCGATACACGCGGTGTCCGGCGCAAATCTCATTTGCACCAATTGCAACTACACGCCTTTAAAGTTAACTAACTCTAAATACTTACACAACACACAAAAGTCTTTCGCTAATGAAGAAATGTGCTCCAGCTAGATATAAGTTCACAAAACTGCTTCTTCGCTTTGTTGAACATACCTACAATACTTTTTATTGTAAGAGCAAATGAATTTAATTGAAAAGCCACTTGAAGCTCCATTAAATTTAACTTTTATTTGGTCTATCTGAACGTGCTCTGTGTTATTTCCTTTTAAGTGCATCGTAGCTATCAATTTCGTCAATAAGCTTCTGCTACTTACTAGAAAATATAAAGGTTTATTTTATTTATAACAATTGTAAACCAAAACCCTCATTAACACAGTCACAGATAAGCTTAATAATATCTCATATTTTATACGAATATATTAACATAATATCCTTATATTTTTAAGCATTACAAAGTTTCAATACGTATCAAAAGTTGAACAACGCGTGTCGCACGCACTTCAAAACTCCGACAATCATTTGAGGGTAGTATCGTAGGCTGTATGTAACATACCGAGGTTTTCTGCTTGACCTACTTTACAACATCCATTTGACAAACAACTTTCCATGCGATACTCCGTCTATATTACTTTTATTTGTAATTAAAAGTTGTAAGTTCAAGCTGTACGCTATTTTGCTATCGAGGCTTGTACAACAGTCCGAAAACACTCATACGTAAATCAAAATTAACCACGGCTCAATTTTGTCAGATATGTATGGCGAACTGTAATCGGACCTATTTGAGTTCTACTTCAATTTAAATAGCGTTTCAATATTCCAACATTGGCTTCGTATACTAAATAGTAAATACACTTCAATAGTAAAATCAGGGTTCTATCTTTGTGTAAAATACAGGCTAAATTCGACGAATTCGCCAAATCAACTAATTTGCTGGTACATCGGCTTAAAAGCTATGCTTTGCGGACGATGTCGAGAAGTAGATGACTGATCTGTCCAAACAAGAGCGGACCAACGTGGAGGTAAACACACTTGTCAAACACACGTCAGTCATACCCACTGCCCTCGGCGCGATGGACTGAACGTTGAACGTTCTAACTGAACTGAACTTAATCTCAATATCCCTATTTAGACATGAATAATCAGTAGTAGGTAGTTTTATACTCGTTAGACCCGACACCGCGTAATAAAACAAATTTATATTTACAATTCGAAAACCATTAATTTAGCTCTCCGATATTCGATCCGTATCCGCCGCCATAAACAATATTAGTTAGTGCAGTAAACATGAATTGTATTTCTTTACAATGGCCGATTTTATAAGCTTTATAAAAACCAGTAAGCGCTAATTGAATGGTGGTTTAAATAAAAGCATCGCGGTAAGAATAATAGTGCTCGGGACCAATCAAAATTTGGTTTCTCAGTTGGGCGGGGCGTAATCCTTGGCTTCAAAGTTGGCCGAAACAAAAACCTATACAATTTTATTATAAAGAATAATTAACGCATTTTTATAAATTTCTTATCGCGCGAGCTGAGCCTGCTCTGAGCTATTGAAAGAATCCGGTTTTTGAATAGGCTTTCAAATCGTACGGGACGTATTAGATATCAATTTATTAACCACTCGTCCATAAATTCAATCTATGATCCGCTATAAAGTTGATTAGAAAACGATTAAGAAGAGCAATAAAATGGTAGGAACATACAACATATGAGTAACTAATTATATTTAAATGCAAAACCTTCGAGACGACCGTTTATTATCTTAATAGCTCCTTGCGTCGTAATTACCACACCCATGCACTTTAAATTAATTTCTCAGTGCAGTGTACCGATGTACGCCACTACAAGTTTATATAATATTAGCAGATAATGACGGCGCTAGTGGCTATTATACTGCGATTAGTTCCTTGTTACTCTGATATCTAATAAATCTTGGCAAGAAATAAGACAAGAGAATAGTTAGGCGCATGATTTATAATTTCGGATACAATAACGCCCTCATATATAACACTGTATTGTTTATTTTAGTATTTTATTAAATATATTGATTACTATTACTATTATATTATATGTATAATATGCTCCGTGTTTTCACCACGATGAAATGTGATATTATTAAAGCTGACGCCTTTAACAAGTTATATTGTTTCAATCTTTTGTTAGACATAATATCCAATATATTTTACGGAATAAATAATTTTTAAATCCAAAGATTACAAAGTCACATTATAGATTATTATTACTGAACCATTATTATATATTTTCCCTAGGATTAATCTTGAATGTATTCCATAAAAAGTACTAAAATAATAATTAAGAGCTACGTATAAATTAACGTAAGCATAAATGTCTTTATAGCAAAAAATTACACACTGTTCCCAAATGGTTAAGACAAAGCTTTTACGGTAAAGGCTCACAAAAAATACTTTACGCACAAAATATATACATCTACTGTCTAGATACAAATTTTTACGATGATTAAATTACATGTTCATACAACAGGTGGTTCTTGGGACTCTTGAGATATCATGCGAAGGTGAATTGAATTTAAATGATAGGTTAATGCTTCCATATCCATTTTCGACTTAAAATACCTCGGTCGGGCTTATAACGACGTCGGATGTCACTTAAACATAATTTTAGTTTTAGTTCTTATGATGACGATTTATTGATGTTTTAAATTATATATTTGGATAAATAGATTACGTTTCTAAGTTGGTCAAGATCACTTGTTTTTCGACGAAAAGTTGTGATAAGAGTATTGTTTTGTCAATAGAATATCTTTATTTTCCGAATAACATCGAAAAACGAGATTGAAAATCAAAATAGTAAAAAGAACATAGGTTTTTAATAAAAAGAAAATACTAAATAATAAAATGATAATGCGTCATATCTGTATTATTTAGTTAGCCGCTTGCACAGTACACTTCACGAATGAATGTCTTTTAATGGGCTGACTGCGTATTAAATAAATTATAACTCGCATACAACGTAAATAGTTTTGTGCGCCGGTGCGTAGGCGCGACACTTGAAAAGATAATTAATTTTCTTTTGCTTACAATAAGCTTTCACTGCTCTTCCTATTCATAACGGTACAAGTGTGAATTACTTATGTAAATATTTTTATACAAATACACAGTTAGGTACTCGGAAATTAACCGCTTATTCACAAATAAAATGTCTTCCATCGTACTTTATTTTTACTTAATTAAATGGCTTTTCATATCATTCATAACACTATGAGTCAATGATATTGAATAGATATGATTTAAGCGCAAAATTTTGAAGACGCAAAAACACCCTAACCTTCAGGTCATTGGTTGTAAAACTAACTATCCCTTTTTTTTATAATTTTACTCTTTTCCATCGTTTTGACTTGTATGTCTGTGTTCTGCCGCTGCGGTGTGGAACACTTTTTTCGGTTGATTTGTTGGTGTATAACATAACTACCATTAAGTATAATATTATTGCTATGTGTATTAATGTGTTACGGACTCAGATTAGGGACCACACGTGTAATATAAACAATTCCAATTGTGAATATTCTATAGTTCTATACGTACCCTTATGGCATTGTAACAATGTTAACATGTCATGGCATGTAAAAACGCTAAGACGGTAACTGTATGTTAATCACGTTGGGCGGTTACAGTGTCGAAACACATGTCGGCGGCTATTGTTAAAGGAACTCGATTTAACATATAAAAAAGCTATGAATAATCCGGTTCGAAGAACAAATATGTTCTAGAATTTAATCTTAATGAATATCGTGACTTATATGTTACAGTTCGTTTAGCAGAGGCTTAAATCGATCGACTGTCTAATTTTATCCTACAATATCAATTCCTCTTGACTACGTCCGGGTTGAATAATTTGCTTGATATCTATTCTTGTTCAATATAATAGAGACCTTCGTACGAACAGTTCTCAACTATAGTTGATTAATATATTAAAAAGTATAAATATCTTAAAGTATAAATATCTAAAACAATAATCTAATCACTATTCATTTTTAAAATACAGAAAACAACAATTTTACCCATATTTTTTAACTGTTGTCGATGTGTTGTAATTTTGAATTTGAATAAGTATAGAAAAGATTCGCTAAATCTCTTTATGATTAACTCTCAAACTTGCAAATTAAGTCTTCATAAGTAATACCGGTACATCCTTTATACAATCATATCCTTCAATCTTAATTTGAGCGTTTAATCCGATACCATTAAAGTATTAAAAGCAACATGACAAAGTATTTTATGTAAGAAATTAATTTGAAAGCGGCGACTCAACTCTAATCTTCTTTTATCTATAGACGTGGGATGTTCATTTTATGCAAAAGTTCAAACGAACTTCTCCCACTCGCATCGCTAGTATTAACTTCGGGCTTACGTTTTAATTCACTTTAAAAGACTTTACTTACAAATTACCGGAAACCACGTGCAGATAGGATAGCACTTTGTAAGTGTTCATCCTGCTACTTAAGTAAGCGTTACCTTTTTATCATTAAGCATTTTTAATTTACCATTTTCTTCTTTTAATATGTTTTCAATTGATAGAAAGTATTGCTTATAAATCAAAATAAACATAACGATAAAAGTCTGCTTAAATATAGGTATCTTATAATAAAAAAAGCCGCAAACAAAAACCTAAACGCATCAGCAATTCATCACACAAACCAACTAACTACAGATTGAAAAACGGCTGCAAATTAAACGGCAGTTGTATTGCATAATGACCTGCAGGCTTCGCATTCATCGCCTCCGCTTTCATCGTGCAATTCGGGCGCAAAGTTCCTCGGGGTCTCAAAAAGCTAAACCGAATTCAGCAGGGAAGTTAGATCAGCGTGTACGGAGCACTCAGCTTCCACTTTTAACTAAATTGAAGTTGCTTGGTAAAGAGTGCACGTGACGCATCAGTCTGTCCGTTTGTACGTGATTGGATTGAAGTGGGCGTCTTTGGTCGTATGCGTTTTGGAGAACTGCTTCCTAGATCGATATTGTGAGCGCGGTTCGTAAGTCATTGATTGCGCGATTGCTTTGATAGTGACGTCACTTTTTATTATTCCATACACGCGTAAGAATGAATAAATGATAACGACCTGGCCGAATAATCACGCCTATTGTTGATGGGGAATAAAACGCATCATATCCGCTTTTTTGCGGAATAGCTCGGACTTAATAAGCTTTGCACACGCGTTAAGCTATAATTTATAATAAGCTTCAGACAATACACATTTATACAAGTAAAATCAGTCGTAAAATAAATTATGTGATACGTATGTATCATACATATTTTATTATACAAAAACCACAATGCAAATGATGTCATTGCTCATTGTCATGCATTTTCCTGTTTAGAAGAACGTTATCCAAATTCAGTAGCTAGGGTAAATATTTATACGACATATACGGCCTCTTTTCATTTTAAAAACTCTCAAGGAGACACGGTTATCTAAGCATCAAGTGATGTACAGTGAGGTGCACACAAAAGTATGCAGAAGTGTGCTATGAGAGGGTAAGCATGAACCAGCCCTGATAAGGGACCCGCTTCGAGTTTCAAGAACATTCATAAGAGGCTACTTTCCGAAATCATTACTAATCTATGTGTGTAAACATACTTGAAATGTATCTTTTTTTAGACCTTATATTTTAAAGGGTTATTTCGAGAGTTTGTAAGTCGTATGAAACCCGATACAGTAAATTGTTTTAACTTTAAATATTTCTAAATTATAGATAGTAAAAGAAAAATAAAGCATCGGGCTTAACACAAATTATATCGCGGAACAAGATTTTTATTATGAAAAAAATTTTTAAATGACAACGCTATAATTCCGTAATTTAACAAAACAAAAGTTTCATATTATTTACGTAAAGAACAATGCAGCTCCTTACAAACGTTTAATTAAGGATCCAGTTATTCATTTAAATCGCTTAAAATAGCGCAGATTAACCAAATTATGCAAAGTTTCACGGCATGAAGCTGCAGAAGGTATAAACGTATGCGATATGCACGAGACGTAGATCAGTGTACGTGCTATTGTGTTCCTAGTTTGGTAGAAACTTGCGGAGTAACTGAAAGTTATATAGAGAAGCGTTCTATGCACCTATGAATCTAGTTGGAATTATTTAGTATTAATCTTGCCGGGGTAATTTTACTTCCTCGAAGCTTAATTAGGTCAAAGGTTATCAAGAACAACAGTGTTGTTCAATTAGTTAGTATTTGCGACGAGAAATAATTACTAATTGATAGCGATTCCTATTTATCGATGTTCGGTAGTGAATCTTTTAATTATATTAAATATAGAATAGAATTAATGAACATAATAAAATAAAGAAATGGAATTAAAAACTATATAGTATGTACACACTTATAGCTTTATAAGCGATATACTAATATTATAAAGAAGTAAAGTTTGTATGTTTGTTAAATTGCAAGGGGTAATTTCGGGATCTACTGAACCGATTTTAAAAATTCCTTCACCACTAGAAAGCCACATTATTGCTGAGTGTCATAGGCTATATAAAAAAGGAATTTTTAACATTATGTCCAACAAAGTGCGCACGGGTCAGCTAATAAATAAATAAATTGATTGTCAAGTGAATATTAATAATATTACAAGAGATGCGTCCTGCGTCTCATGTAATATCGACGAACGCCACAATCTGCCCTGCATTACTTAATTGATAAGTATCACAGTCCATTATATCATGACGATGTAGATATTATAGCCAATTATATCCAATTACTTTTTCAGAGGGGGATATCCCTTATTTTTTAATATCGTTGCCAATAGTATAAAATGAATGTGTCTGTCTATTACGCTGTTACAGCTAAACCATGATGGATGGATAGATATTATTGACGGACATTTTCAAATTTACACTTTATTTCGTTAAATTAAAAAGTATTTAGTTTGATTAATTCCAATACAAAAAGGTCTTTTTGAGCTTAGAAAGTAAATAACAATTTTTAGGGATAAAAAATGATGAAGGCAATTAATATTTTGGTAATAATTGAGACTACAGACACAAAAATACAGATTACTAACTACTAATTATGGCTGTATCGATTTTAATAAAATGAGTATTACCTGAGTACCTAAATGTAAGAAAATCGGAAACAGATCACATCTAGTACCTACAAATATGAACGCCTTACTAACAGAGATGTTTATAAACAATTATAATTTTATTTATCATTGTCGTTACGTAACAACAGTTGTTCGTGTAATATAACAATTGTACGTCTAAAATACACCAGGCTTAGTATATTTGTGTATAAGCTGTCATACACACTGGTTTCTCTGAATGCTATGGACACCGTCAATAATTGACGGCTCAAGTGTTTCGTAATTACTACGTGATACAGTTGTAACGGTCGGTTTAACAGAATTTGATACTTTGTAAATGGCAAATAGTTTGATTACTTGTTGCAGTAGCTAGTATAGCTATATGCTTGTAAGGTTGATGGTTTTGCATCATTACATAGTATAAAAATAGCTTTCTTCTGTATGCTTTAATCTTTGAAACTAGGCATCCGATTTTTATACAGTTTCTTTTATCAGATAGAGTGATTAAGAGGAAAGTTTATGTGCATAATACATGTACAAAAACGTTTTGAAAGTTTTGAAAGCAAGCGTACTTTATCTAAAGTTTCGGGTTTTCGGTTTAATTTCACTAAAAATACTTATAGGTAGTTAAACATAATGTCATATTAAGCATGCATCGTTTAGAATCTAAGTTCCTAATACCGAATAAACAAAATAAAACCTATCTACATACAATTGTCTCTTGTACATGCGAATAAATCCCGTAGTAAAACCAAGAAATCTAATTCAATATACGCGAGAAACATTGAAAACGAGTACATCAGCATTACGCAACAAAATTTCTTCACTTAAATCCGGGCTTTATTTTCGATATTTATTGCCGCTTCTACCAACAATAGCCTCACTTCGAAGCACGAAATCGAAATAAAATCCGTACGCTTGTAACATGGATTTCTTTGTTGCGCCCTTAAAGTATGTAATCCGTTCAGTAAGATGGGATTTTACAGGCAAATGCTGGGTGGCGGCTCTCATGACGCTTGGAAATTAGTAATACGATGTTACATCCATGTTAGAGATGTGCGGCTATCGATGGATCTTCAGGCGATGACGTCACTTCCAATGTAGCTAATGTCGTCGTTAAAGCTACCATTTTAATGTATTATTTTTGAAACAAGAATGATGTATGATTATCTCTGCCTGTTAGTATTTACAAAACGTGTAAGTTTTAAAAATCAAATAAATTTAATTAATAGGCTCATGATATATGTACCTGTATATAAAGTAATATATTAATACATGTTTAAACCTCTTCCAAGCGTTGAATTGTTGTAATCTACTATATTCCTTACTAATTCGCAATTTTAAGTACATTACATCTTTTGTATTGTCTCTAAAGACAGCACAGGCTTAAGTCTTACGTAATTTGACTAAAATACGATATTAGCTATTGTATCGGTATGCCGTTAATTTTTATCGATACAACGTCCCGTCCCTCAGCCCCACCCTCTGTACCCGTTTCGTTTTGTGTACGTGCTCTCAGCGGGCTCACCAACCTGTCGCGATCATTACGGTACCTATGTATTGAAATCCATTCTTTAACTCTATAAACATAAATTAAATTTTTCAACCCTAATTATAAACTATGTATAGAAGAGGTGTTATATTAAACTAGCCGCTCTCTACGGTTTTACCCGCGTAGTTCCCGTTCCGGGGGCAATTCTGGGATAAAAACTGTCCTATGTTTTAATCCAGGGTATCATCTATCTACAAACCAAATTACAACTAAATAGGTCCAGCCGTTATGCTGTGAAAGAAAGACTAACATACAGACACACTTTCCCATTTATAATATTAGTATGGATTGGATTCTATACCAATGTTTACGTTATTAAAGATACACCGAGATATGAAATTATATGAATATATTTGTAACACGTTCCAATTTTATAAAAATATAAAATGCTCGCTATGCAGAACCGGGCGAAGCGTAAAATCCTAACAGCACAGTATTATCTGACATGTTGTTGCACAAGTACAGCTCGATTTCGTGACACCAAACCCTTATCGGCGACCCGACCGCCTGACCTGTATTTATCAATTCAAAGGAAAAGTGAATCGAGCAAAATTGTAACATTCCCGGCCCGGTGAGTCACTCTCACGATTACCACTATTTGTATAGCTATCACAATAGCATTTATCAAATTACGAACGGTAAGAGAAATTGACAAAGCAAGCAAAAGGCTTTCAATGCTCGCGTGTTGCGATGTGTTTGCATCGGCAATTTGTTTACTGGCACGGTCGGCTCCGTTAATGGATGCACGCGAAACACGCCACTCCTGAAACGCTTAATCTGAACGACTTTCTTAAAGAATGGCAATCCCACTCGTAAGTACATTCGATTTGTTAACAAGCTCCAATACCACAGACGTCTAGACTGTTCCATTAATTATTGGCTCTAATACAAAAGAATTCACAGTTGCTCAAGACTTCTTAGATTAAAGTTTGACAAAAGGTTTGAGCGCTTTTTTGTAAGGGGTTAAAACGTGCTGTTCAGTCTTTCAGAATATTTTTTTTTTGTTTTTATTGTAAGGCTTTTTTATTAGGCTTTATAATTTATATTTCTATTGTCTTATTTAATAAGTGGTCGAATTATAACACGTAAATCAAATATTTCACAAACTTAAACCTACTGCTTGACGCTATTTACTTACTTTAAAAAAGAACTATCTATGGAAACGTCTTAAGAACATATTAAATATACCTACTTGTAATACAAAGTTAAATTTAAACAATAATAGTTATACCGACGGTTCTAGCTGTAACTACTTAAGTTTCGAAATGTTCTAGTGACTAGTCAGTGTGCAATCGACTGACTCTAACCTGTGTCAAAGATAAACAAACCTCCACTATCTCCTATCTGCTTGTAATAATACTAGGGAAGACTAGCTTACATTTGAATGCTATCTAACGTACAGAAATAACAATCGATTGAACGGAAATGATAAAACGTATTGAATCCTTTTATGTTAATACATAGAATTTAACTAAAGGGGAATTACTTTTCGAATTGGAGAGTAAATAAAACGATTTATATAATAGACCACTTTGTGATTAAGTAGGACTTAAAACAAAGTATGGTTTTTTAATACAAGATTTAATATGTTCCATACAATATCAATTCCTAAATAAGTCATCAGACCTTTTCATACTTACTTTATAATATACACAATGAATAAAAATTAACATAAAAGAAGAATACAAACCAAAAATGCTCTTTTTTACTTTAATAATAACCTTCTCCATAGATAGCAATAATAAAAAAATATCTCTGGCCTTAAAACGAAGCCTGTATTTTATGTGAAATATGTATCGGTTGTGGTCTGAAAGGTTTTTTCGTGAGGAGGTAAATTCTCTTAATTGGCATGGCGCGACGCGGGCCGAATTGCTGAGGCAGATAACTGCCGTAATATACCATTGATTTTGTGCTGTTTGAAAAACCGAAACTTATTTTAATTGAACGTACATACATGCAAAAACATATGAACTGTTTTTAAGCAGACGTATACTTACGAAGTAAAGTTATATTTATTTCATTTTTATACTAGCGACCTGCCCCAGCTTATACATATATATGTAAATGATTCTCTTGAATCACTCTATCTATTAAAAAAATCGCATCAAAATCTATTACGTAGTTATAAAAATCTAAGCATACATAGGGACAGACAAGGGAAAACGATATACGGAAACAATCAAAACGTTTCATACGCTTCAAGTTATTAATTATCTTGACGGCCTTAATTAATAATAATTTACAACTTATAAACATTCATAAATATTGATTTGAATATAACCTTATAATTACGCGATAAATCTTTAAACAACAGCGTAATTACGTTTGAACTCCAACCCGTAAAGAAATTTCGCAGTTGCTATCACGACTTAGTGTTATTGTAAATAGAAGTGTGAAATGCCCGTTTAATTGGCTCTGTAGTGCACGACGCGATGTGCCAAGCGTGTTCCGATAAGCACACGACACTACGTAGCTTTACTAAATTCACCCCTTGGCTTTATACACAGACAATGCTATTTTGGAATGCTATTCGCTTTATCGTTTTAATTTTTTATGCGGTAAGTTCATGCCAGTTTTTACGTACTTAAGCGCTCGGCCCGAAGCAGTTTTAAATACCTAGAACAAGGTTTTAACCGAGTTGAATGTAAAGAAATTTTAGCGAATCTTCTCTGAGACTTTACCGCATAATTTACGTTTAAGTAAGAAACCGCCTATGAAGTGGGTCTTAAGCAGATGTGTTTTAAGTACATCTTCATTTCCTGGGTGAGACATAAATTTTTCACAAGATTGCCTTCCTGTAGTAATTTACAACAATTACGTAAAAGACATCGATTCCGTGATATTTTTTCAACGCTTGTGCTGGCAGGGGTCGGTTTATTACCTCAATTTAACAGCGCGTAATAAAACCTTAAGGTGCCAATTATGAATCACTAATGTGGGAAAATTTAAATATTTATTCTGAAGCGTAAGGTGTCGCCTCAAAGATAGACATATTGTTATAAGAATTATATCGGGAGTTTGTACTAGCTTTATTGATACTATGCCTACAAAGATTAGTATATAATTGAAACGGTTATTGATAATAACGCCTACCTACTTCTATTTTAACGACAAAGGGAGTTTTGTTTAATATTGATATAGGAACATTGCGAGGCAATCTCATTGCTTATTCACAAACAATTTTAAGAGCATTGTAGCTCGGTGCCTTAATTGTGAGAGCTGCACTATAATCTAATAAGCTTGAATAAACATCGAGTTTCGAGGACGTGCTTCAGTTGTCTTAGCCTGCGCTCGCAAATGCTTATTGTAACAAAATATGCTCCTTTCATCAACTCATCGAGCTTTTGAATTTATTATTCAATATCTAGTTGGTACATTATTCAATCCTCTAACTTAGAGAGAATATAAGGTTCCTATATTTATAACAACGATAAGCTATTTAGATATAGATTTTAAAAACGTAAAACAAATTTTACTAACGTTTAGTACAATATAGTGAGCTCTAGTTTAAGTAAAAGATTCAAGCAAAAGTTTGCTTACACGTCTCAATGGTGACAGTTACATCAACAATTCCTCAGAGCAACCTATTCATATGTCACTCGAAATAAAATATGAGACGTCGGTGCGAAATTTTATTTCGCCCTAAATATTCTATTGTAGTTGAGGCTGGAAAGGCACACATATATCGGGTAAGGTAACTCGAGCGGCGATTACTCAGCGCACAAAGCTACACAAACACACGGTAAATGTTACAGTAGGCCGAAAAATGTGTAAAGCATTCTGACGTTTACTGCAGCACGATTCGACCGGCCCCGCTTTGATTAATTTCGCTGTAAATTATAAGTGCGAGCGATTTGACGAATAGCTGTTGCTACTACGTAAATCTGGTGAATACGGTGTGGAAATCTTGGATGCGAATATCGTAACGTCTATAATGTATATATAATCTGAGTAAACTAGATTTACATACCAACATATTTCTTAATTCAAAATTATATGTACACTTAATATAATCTTGGACTCTCTTAATTTAACATACCTAATCCTAAATTCTTGTCAAATTACTCTAAGATACTAAGATTGTTTCAAGATAGTATTAGCTATCATTTTTACGTTCAATATTAAACTTTAAATCTATTAAAATACTTTTAGAGACAAATGAAGGCTTTTCAAAATTTATCTATTGGAATGTTTATCAATATTTGTAGTATGATACAGCGTTCGCTGTAAACCCCGTCTCTAACTTGTTGGACATCGTTAATAACTTAGTGTGTATAATTTAATAGCAAAACAAAGTATTAAAACGGCTTGTAATATCGTTCACGTCCTATTGTAAGATAAGAGCAGTAAATCGCCCGAGTTAAATACGGCAATTATTCAGAGAGGCACAAGTTTCATTGTACGTGACTTCACAATGTAGCCACGATTTATAAACGTTTACTAAATTTGAAGATTCATGCCGTGTCATCCGCGGCGATGTCTTTATATGACTAGGAATTCATTAAAGTTCACGATAATCTTGCAAAACTTTCAATTGAGTATGTACATGAGACTATACATAGTATTATAATATTCCATCTTTTTGAAGAGACATAATGGCAATTTATCTAAATTGTATTTTACACCTCTTATAGCCCAAGGAAAATAACAAATTAAATATCAAAAACCAGTAATGCGGTTTTTATATTTGTTACATTTGTCATTTCTATATTAACTAGTTAGTATCGAAACATCATCGATTAAATTTAATAAATTATAATTATTTAAATCTCAACCAACCACAATCTGCAAACAGCACGGAACTGAAAAGATTTCAATAGAATTGGATACTCCTCTGATCGGAGATAAGAAGTTAGTAACCAGAGCCCTTACTGGCTCTGTTAAGCCATCTCCACGCCAATATTGGAGTCAGACAATTCACAAAAAATGAGCACTGATCCCCGTCTAAGAGATGTTTATCGCATTAATATAATATGGCATTAAGATTACAATGGGCCGGCTCAGAGAGCCAACGCAGCTCCGAGACCCCTACGCTTTGTTGTGAAAATAACTTTATGCCTCAGTGTCTCGAGCACTATGCGTTTGGGATCGAATAAACTATCGGCGCGGATTTTACACTTTTGTCGTTTACGCCTATTGTGCAAATGGAACGGTTCCACAAAACGTTTGATGCTCGTTTTGTTGGCGATAATTTGATGATAAATCTCACAAAAGCACCAATTGTTTTATAACATCGAAAGGCTAATGTTCTTTTCTCAAAGATGATATTAGCGACTCCGTTATTTAGATATAGATATTTATAAATATCAATTTAATAACTTGGGAACGTAGTCTAATGGTCTGAGATCCCAGGGCCACCTGTCGGGTCCGTTGGCCCGTTGGTCTTGCCCTATAACAACAATTGCTTATAAAACGTTACTAAATCTTTACTTAAATTTGGTACAATTAATTTTGTACCAAATGTTAGTTAAAAAAATTATATGAAAAGGACTTTACCCCGAGATATAAATAACAAGTCAACAAGATACAAATTAGTTTCTGAAAGGGTACCCAGAGGTTGAGCCGGCGTTCGCCTCAGAATGACCACACGCAAAATAATTATAGTTACCACTCAATAAAGTTTTGATTTATTAGGCCCCGCTAACATTTATCGTACAAACTAATATCATTAGGATACTACATCTGTGCGTGATGACCGCGCTTTTAGATGTTAACTGAACTTACAATTAATTTGAATATAACAATTTAATATGTACCTAATTTTAAAGACAAGAATTTTTCCCCCTCTGGTTTCAACTACATAATATCCAATTCCGTTTTAGGTGTATATTTTGGGTAAATTAAAGCAAGTTCCGCAGTTAAGTCAGGATATACCAATTAAAAGGTACAACTTAATTAATTGCGCTTCCATATCTATAGAAAAATACTTTTTAAAATGTAGATAAGACGGCAACGCATTCGCGAGGAATGAAGCTTGGCAAGAGTCTACAAGCAAAGATGGCCGCTTGTCATCATCCTGCCCTGTTAAAATCTATAGGGTAGATAAAATTAGTTCATAGCAAATGCATGACGCTGACAAGTGGCTCAATGTGATAACTATCTGACGGTTTCGCCGAGAAAATTAACTATAGGTACAAGTAAGGTCATCAATATATGTTAGTATAAACTGCTCAACTTTACAATATTATATAAATATTGTACTCAGTAAATCTTCGTAATTAATATCATTTACTTAACATGATAATTAAAGACGGCCAATAGCAACATTTACGGGCTAAAAACAGATGAAACTGAAAATCAATTTCACTGATCATAACTAACTTAATTAGAATGTAAAAAAGCAACGTTAATTTAACCTTTCACTTTGAACATCTCCGTTGATATGGCGAAATGTGCCCCGCTTATGGAAAGATTGAATTTATTGCTTCATAAGTCATGAGGGTTAAATAATAATCGTCGACAATGGGCAATAAAGATTTTATAGGCAGTAAACTTCGATCCACTCACACGTTCGCATCCTGGAAATCGCGTGCCCTTTCAATTTTAACGCTAAGTATTCGCGATTTTTGTACGACTGGTACTAAATATGAAAAGCTCTTTAATATTTGGAGCTAAGCCATTATAAATAAAACGTAAGAACGCACGCTCATTCGACCATCTAGGCAGAGCTTTAGAACACTTATAAAATCCAAAGATATATTTCAACGCAAAAGAACATTCATCTATTTAAATTTGTCAGTGAAACGATCTTCAAAATTTTCGTGCTGCAAGTAAAAGTACTTATAGTACAAGTATTTCACTAACACTAAGTAAATACTCGTCACGAGTACCTACCTATTATACGCAAGTACTTTATTCTTATGAGATTGCAAAAACGAATACAGATAGTAGTCATCCAAATAGGGCTACTCTAATTGCTCCGAGCCGTATTTAAAGTCGTTAACAATTTAGTGCACATAAATGGAAACAGTGCATTTGAACAATCCAGCTGCCTAATAGGAAGTCACTTAACTTATTATGTTCTGTTTTGAATTTTAATCATTCAGTAAACAATACTATGCACGTGCCTATTGTTGACGATATAAGCTTACTGTATTGATCATTTGCATTATGTAGAAATAGATAGATTTCTTGATATATTAAAATTCGTAATAAAATAAGTAAAAGTATTTATTTTGTCGATGTTCCTAGAAAAGTATGAGATCTTGCTAATAAAAAAAACTGAAATTTCTAATACCAATCATAAATTTTGATTCATAATTAATGGTAACACTTTTATTATCTGTCAAAAAGATTCAACATACTTCCGCTAGATTCTATAATTGAATACATAGTCATAACATTGCAGAAAAATAAAAATAACTTCATTGAAAGAAATGGTTATTATTACCATAAAAGTAAATCAATAATGTTTACAAACACAAGAATTAAATATTTAAATTTCACTAGTCTAATCCTACGACGCGGACGTAACGTAATCATAACCTAACCATAACGTTAAACATGTGAAATAAATTGATTATTTAACGAGTTTTTTGTTCGTCCATGCACCTGCGATAGTCTTCCACCCAGCTGTCGAATGTTGAAAATAAACAAAGGATCGGATCGTGGTCGTCTCCTATCATAACACCGATGTTATGATTGTGACCGTGGGTAACCGTAGCTGGGTAAACTTCGTGCCGACAATATTTTACAAAGGGAATAATCTAATAATCGTTGTTCTAGAAATTCTGTTGATAAAATTCTTTGCTTGCCTTTATTAATTATCTATGTTGTTGGTTTTTTGAAGCTCAAAAGTTTTCAATTATAAAGGGTAATAAATACTATTTATTATTAGTCCACGTAGTCTTTATCAAAATAAAAAATGCTAGGCGATGTGTTTTCAAATAATTTAGCTTTATGAGAATTATTATTCACAACTCATGTGCATATTTGTTAATCGTGCGTTCAACGAAAATAATTTTTAATTTTTAAAGTAATAATTTGGAAAGTTAAAAAAGTGTTAACAACACGTCGGTATACAGTGAGACGTATAAATAAATATTTTTACACAAATTATGTACGTGAGAAATCAAATACATGCCTCAATGACACTAATAATGTGAGGCCGGTTTCCACTTAGTCACGAAATATCACACTCCCTGTCAAAATTATATTTGTCACGGCGACCATCTTCTCACACACTTTGATCTCGGATGCGCCGTCTATATTGACTAATAGCGTATTGGAACGGTAAACATTTTAAACAACCCATAATAAAACGCATATTTACCTCAAATAAGGACAGAATTTGATTATCGGGTTACGTGATTCTAAGAAGGTGGTTTCGATTTTGAATCGCTTCGGGGAAATGATTTGTCGTCTTTTTTATAAGGAATATATTTTATATATTTAACGTATTGAAATGACATTAACATATATTCGTAATGATAATTTTAAAAACCAGCTTGCAGTCGCAATGGTTTTAACGCAAATTTTATACAGCTAATGAGGTTATCTCGATTTATCAATCTGATAATGTCTCTTTAATTTGAATAAAAAACTTAACAATTTTACATACTCAATTTTATTAATTGACAGAATTTTTGTCGCAGTAGATAAAAGTCGTTTCGATAGCAAAGAATAATTTATACGTAATTATAATTAATTAAATAGGTTAAATGTCATATGATGTAATCTGCAAGAAATTAATATAAATTTAACTCGAAAGGTTGCAAAATTAGACTAATAAAACAAACAGAATATTCTAGAAAAAAATTTCAAATAAACTTCGTGACGTAATCTATGCCGTCTTGTTAGGGAAGAGCGGCGCTTCATTGTCATAGACTCAATAATAATAAAAAGAAATAACACATGCTTGTACAAAAACGAAGAGCTATAAAAAATTAGTACCTGCATATTTGTTGTTGTAAAAAGGGGCTGAGTGTTTCTTTTATTCTATTATAATGTGAGAATTTTAAAACGGCCTTAAATGGCACGTTCTGAACACATTTGTGGCCGAGTCGCTGAACACATGTTCCGTACCTACAGTCGTAAAATTCGGGAACGCTTTTGGAAAAACAATAAAAATTATTTTCACTTTATGGTTATGAACAAGCATCCCCGCTCACTATTTTATCGTCAGAACGCAGCTGCATGTTTTCAATTACCGAATAGATGATTGATGTATCTAGTGCCTATCCACACACCGACAAATTTATCGCTGCCATCGATAGCTCGACAACTATTAATTTTATCGAAATGTAGGCTCAACGCGGCGATATAATAATGCAACGTCATTCACATCGCTCATATGGCCGCGGCCGCCGGCGGTTAAGCCCTTCAAACTCCTCAATCGTTCAAAATAAACACCGGTTCTACGAAATCTTTGCAGTGGCTGGCCGGTCCGTAATAGTCTCACAAGAAACAGTTTGATTTATGGATACCTGTGACTTAACACATCTGTCGGGACGACGTCGGAACCTTGTTCTTTGATTGCGTTCTATAATTTGAAATTTGAACTGGAATTCGGGATGGCTATCAAAATCGGGTAATGTCACTTGTTTATATTAAAACTATGTTGTATTCACGTCGGGCGTGGGAGTTTAAATTTAATTTCCATTTGTAATCGACTAATAAGTAATGTTTAAAGCAGCTGGAACCCTAGCAAGAAATCCGACGGGCGGCGCCCAGCGGGACACCTCGACAATAGCAACCAAATTAAAAAGGAGTGTAAGCGTTCGGCTTGAGCCTCGCTAAATTTATTACTCTGAGTTTTTACTCTTTGTTTCAGTCGCTAATGAGATTCGAATGTTGCAGCAGTAAATTAAAAAAAAACTTAATTGAAAACGGCTATTATTACCGTTTAAAAAACTTATAAATTATTTGTAGCAGCAACGAGATTGGCTCTATTATAGCTTTAATACGGTCTTTGTTATTACTTTATAATCTACAGAGATTGCTACAATCGCGCAAAGCTTCAGTGCACTTGGTCATTTATAAAATTATTTACGCAAGTACTTACGTTAAGATGATTATAGAGAGCAATGGAGTAAAATAAGCGGCATGTAAGGCCTTAGATAATATTGATTCTGTTGCAGGGCAACAAAGTACAAAATGTGATGTCGAAGGAGGCTTCGCGGGTGGTCCTTTGTGGCGCTGCGTCGAGAAAAGGAACGGAATTGCTAATTTCACTTCTTCTAATCACTATTCCGCACTAGGTTGACTTACAAAAAATCTTGCCAATCTATATTAAGACTTCATAATACTTATGTAATCTTTATCAGCCTTATAATTATGATACTCACAATAGGATTCACTTAGCAAACGACGATAAAGGGGAACAAATACAGCAAATTGAATGAAGTGCCACAAAATAGACTCATTTAATATAGATCCGAGATCCTGAAGCCGAGTAGCTATGAACAAAAGGACAATAGTGAAAGAGCAAAGTACCGGAGCGCAGCGTTCGCCTATTTCCGTAACGTGGGAAAGCCGATTCATCAATAATTCTTATAACGCTTTTTATACGCAGAAAAAACAAGCGGCTAGAAGTTAGAACGCATACCGAGGGTCCCGTGAAACTTCCATAACTTTTAAATTATTTTAACGTTGAAAAAACGTGTTTCGTATGTTTGTTAACAGACTAATGATTCTATATTTTTCAGCTATGTTGTTTAGTTTGTTAATTACAAGACATTAATTGAATCCCTTAACACGCCTTTGTACAAATACTATTCCAGCTAATCTCCACTTTCAAATACCACATTCATCATATAATATCCTAATTAAACAAGGTTCTCTGAAGTCCGCAGTAATTAAATCAACCTTCTTACTGACAACCCGTGTCACTTCCGCTCAAAGGTAAACACAGACCGTTGTAAACCCATCCCGATTTAATTGAATTTAAACGCGAAATCAATAAAAAGGGTTAAATTCGTGAAACATTTAATCAAAGGTATGCTCCAGACTCAATGGTGAAGTCCGATGAACTTTGACTTTTAGAATGAGCTGAAACCATTTTTTCCTTTCATAAAATAAGCGAAACAAAAACCATTCAATCGATCAATTCAATCCCTTACAAATTTTATACATAGAAGAATTTTTCTTGGGCACAAAAACTACCTAATGTCGTATCATTTAGTTTGTTTGAAAAATGAAAAAATATAGGTATATTTAGTCAATTGTTTAACAGAGCAAGCCAATATCAATAGAGCTCAGAGTGCGTACTCGGCAGCCCCGAGTCTAAACAATAGTTCATCAAGTGCGATCCTCGACATGTCATTTCACGGACCATCGACTACTGGTCCATTTAGCACTACCCATTTCTTCGCTGCTAATGTCCGAAAGGGATGCCTTCACGCCCCCTCGGTTGTGTTTGATATAAACCGTTCTTATTTTGAAATTATTTTCACGCTTGATATTAAATGTTGACTGCAGACCGACAATATTAACAGTTTTAATTTTTAATTTAAGAATAATAATTATCATTTACGATCAGACCTAGCAATGTCAAAAAACACTAAACTGGCGGTTGCCTGTCAGACATTACTATTAGTGATAAGGCCGCCAATTACATGTGCCTAATTAAGAAATAACAAATATATGATATTGTAAAATAAACAAATTATGAAGTGTCATAAAACAGTTAAAAATATCGTCAGCTATAAGACACTATCAAGCCACACTGAGACAACCATATCAAAACATCATAAGAAATAAGCGACCTAAAATTGAAAGAACCCCAAAAAAAAACAAACTCAAGTATTATAAATGGGAACCAAAGATCGGTATCTCTCAAACGCGCCGACTGTCAGCTTAAAGAAAGTCTCGCAATGCAGCTATTACTTTGAATTTTACGCACCATTGATTGCAGACATTAGATAAGAATATCAAACTAGAAACTAAGAGGATCGTATGCCAAGTACTACCCCGGCAATGGATGTAGCTCTCGCGTAGGAAAAACATGATTTATCGGTAAAACTTGTACCATTACTCATCTCACCATTCGTTACTTCAATAAAGAGAATGTCTTGCGATAATTTATTGGGAGCGATATGGAATTTTTATTACATTGTCAAAATGCGCTTCTTCACAGATATTAAACTATGATTTACGAGTCTCTTGAAAATTTAAAAACATTTTGATATGTTGTAACAGCTATGTGTATGTTATAAATAAAACGTTGGAAATAACTGAAGTGGACTCTTCGTTTAACTCTTCGGTGAAATTTATAACATCATTATACGACTAAAACAATGCACTCCTGTTTTATACTATTTTAGAACGAATTTATGTATATCTTAACTTTTTATTAGTCTGTTTTTTATACCAGTGGAAGGGTCGCATGTGTTAACCCATCACCTGCAATGCCATTTGCAAACTAGGAACGTCATGAATTCGTTACAGGTAACGTCGCCATTAAAAGGAAAGGAATTAGGAAACAAGGAGTATAGAAAGGGACACAGGAAAGTAGAAAAGAGAATTAGGAATCAGGTGCTCTCAATAAACAATTACCTTGTTTATTAGTTGTTATAAGTCCGTTATTGCGGGATTAATTCGTAACAAATTGAATTTTTTGTTGTTCATCGAGATACTCTTCTTTGATTTGCAAAAATCACCAATTTGTACAACAGGCTTAAACTTGTAACTAATAAATAAACATAATACTAATTGCTTAAAGCTTACCTTTTTGTTTATGACCACAAATTATCAGCTTATCGACAATCGTATCAAAGAACACCACAGATATTAACTTCAAAACTTTATATTTAAAGTTAACTCTAGTTAATTGATTTAGAATCCAACAAATCCAAACGAGTCGCGGCACTAAACCCCTTCGACTTGTAAAGTTAGAGTTACAACTTTGAAACTTTTCAAACACTTCACAAAAGTACAAGAGCACTGTTAAATCGGGTTCAGAAATCACTGGTTGTCGCCGCGGTCCGAATGAAGCACTGCACGGTAATACTTTGGGAATAACATAATCACATGTTCGGAACCGGTTATTCGGGAGCGGAGCGCGCGGCGTTCGTGACGTGATTCCGTCGCGAGCGCGCGAGGCCTTCTGCCCGTACAGTGTACTGCGACGGGTTTCGCGGGCGAGGGGCGCTGATAGACGAAAATGGCTTCACAAGTTAATTTTTTTCTCTTTCCTCCTTGAATATTCCGCATATGCCGTGCGGCGTGCACACGCATGCGCCCCAACCCCTAGGGCTGTAACGCGATGCACCCGCGCTTTACATAACTTATTGGACCGTTTATCGAAGCCACTGTTTAATACCCTTTCCATGTCGCCTTTGTGCATAGCTTCCTCAATGTTCTTATTCATACCGGGCTAGAATATTAATCAACGTTCCGAATACTTTAATCTGGGTAAACCGATATCATGTCATTAATTTCAATTCATATTGCGATAAAGGTTCACGGTAGATATTCTTTGGCGGCTAATTTGTATATTCAGTTGAATAAACTAGTTTGTTGTTTTATATTAAATAATATTTTGATTATAGAACTGAATTTTTGCGTTGCGTATTTTGAGCAAATTTCTTTTTTTTTTTCGGCCAGCAATTCCTTATTCTATAAATGCCGTATTAAAAAGGTTCGCTTTTTAAAATTCCCCACACACCCTGGCCGCTAACACGAAATCATCATTAAAAAGAAATAAAGTCATTTCTTGCAGTGCGCGATCAATTTGCGAGTTGACTCTATCCAGCGCTATCACAATTACTATCGCAATCATACGTTTATAGTTCCTCGAAAATATCGCACTAAACGACTTTTTAGTTTGGCCCGTAGAATGTATGAAGTGCTAAGTATATTCGGAGTCGTGTGATTGTCGGTTTGCGTGTGCCGACTTGATAACGAAGCTGAAAGCAAAATCCGCTGCTATTTGTGGATACGCCGCCCTGAGCTAGACAGACTAATGTGTATTAAATTTATCTTAGCGTTTAATTAACGTCAGGATTTTTAGCACTTTGCTACTGTGTAGTATTTATTTTATAATGACATTAGCTGTCACTTATGACCATAGACTATAAAACAAATATTATGTCAAATAAAAAAGAATTATAGTCTTTAAAAAATACAAAAACGTAGATATATTGTCCTTGTTAAAAAAAAATATTATAAGATATAAGATGTTTTCTAATGTGCAGTTTGTATTAATAAACATATTTATAAATCTATTTCTCATCCCAATACTTAATGTTCCCTGAGGATATCGATAATTTAAAAAACATTCACGCATACCTATTTCAATATAATAAAACTTTTTAGAGATCCTCAGACCATGTGTAGTCTAGAAAGTCCTACTCAGTTTTGATATTATGCATATACAACGTGTAACAGAAATGCGTAGTCATATTGAAGGTTCGCAAAGAATACCAAATTCTAAATTAATGTAATGAAAATTCATTTCACTTGAATTATTTATAATCAAGATATTGATTTTTTATGACTGTAATGTTTCATTGAAAAAGTTACTGCTGTCTCTGTCATTAGATTGTCATTGTCATTAATTTATTATTGTGATTAAAATATATTTAAGAAAATGTATTTACGAATAGCGAGTATTACGAAATGGTTCTCTGTGTTAGTGCATCTGGTGGCAGCCTTCGGGAGGCTCCTCGGTTGTACTCTAAAAGATTTATTGACGATAGACCCGTGGAACAATGTCGCCGGCTTCCTTCCCTAATCGTAAGACATTATCATTGTGAAAGTAAGTAAGTGCCTATAGTGTGGTGATTTAATAACTGTATTAAAAGTATTAAATTAAAAAAAAATCTAATAACGGGGTATATGGGTGTGGTGATTTAATAACTGTATTAAATTAAAAAAATTCTAATAACGGGGTATCTAATTACCATCTAAAATATGTCAATAACTTAAGTGTCATGTGAAATTGTGATATGTGAGACTATCTATGAGCATCTGAACATCATGCAAAAATATGACCACACATTTCTGTTACACGTTGTACAAGTAACAAATGGTAATAATAACTACTATTTAAAATTTAAAATTCAAAAAAAACAAAATTTGAGCCGATTCGATTAAAAATTGTAGCTGTTTCTCAAAAATGAAATATTGCCATTATAAAAACATTACACATACGTATTTGTTAACGCAAAAGTGACATATAAAGATTATACAGAACCAGAGACCGACATTCGTAATTCACAGTATGAAGATACTGTGAATTGGTGTAAAT
>JADANM010006310.1:4748262-4776151 GCA_026213755.1 Eurema hecabe | reverse complement strand
CGTAATTCACAGTATGAAGATACTGTGAATTGGTGTAAATTCTAAATTTGTCTTGTAAATTAGAGATGAATAAACGTTTACAACCTTTTCTGGACCCTATATCTATTATTATTATAAAAATTGTGACGCATACATTTTGTCCTACAACTGCTACAATAAAAGCATACGGAACCAGCGTCCGACTATCGCGATCGCGTTTTTAATTCGCGGTATCTTCACCCGAGTTGTAAGTTTGTCGCTCAAGTTTTGCATAAAGGAACCGATGTCGGCTCGTTGATATTCATGACGCAGCCGCGGAGCCACTGCCGAGCCACGTCAAGCAAATTGCTTTATTACCCTTACTAGGCTAAACATAAACATACCTTCTATGAGACATAGTCGGATATTGCGGAAGGAAAATAATATACATGTAGGAGGTACTAATTTTTGATGCTTTCAAGTTGGAAGTGACGATCTAGTGCTGTGAAAGGAGAAAAATAAATTTATGTTTTTCAGGGGTTTGGGTTCCTACGTATCATATTTATATATATTTATTAAAAAATGTAATTTATTATTAAATATCTATTTGCCATAACACAACACCTGCTTAGCGTTGGTCTAAATGGCGGTGTGTTAAAAATAAATGTCCTGAAGTATTAATTATTATTATCATTATAAAGTATACGTATTCTTCTAAGATAAAACAATTGATAGAGTAATTTTTGTATAGTCCGTACTTATAAATTTGTTTATCGAATTTTAAACTACACAGCTTAAAACAAAGACCGCTACTTATCTGTCCTAGGTATTTTTATGCTTAGAACTCAAAGGAATTTGAAGCGTTTATTTTTAATAAATTGTGCATCAAAATTCGCTTAATCATAGATATCTTTATAACTAGTAAAATACGACAAAATTTAAATCATAAAAACCTTCACAATATACAATTGAAAGCTCGTTTCATATCTACGGATTTGCATGTAAATCTTTGGGATAACATTTTACAGCGTATCATAGAATATTGTCACGTCAAATAGCGGGATTTATACATTTCATTAGGTAGAAGCTAATAAAAACGCCTTAAAAAAGTTATGAAGAGATGAACCCATTCAACGTTTACTCTCCTTTTGTAGTTATTCCACTGTTAAGTACCATTTTAGCTGCGATAATATTTTTCCGCTTCGAGATATGAAATGTAAACAAGACAGAATCAACATAACAAAATTGCAAATAAACGAAAGTATCGCTCAAAACTTTTGTCTTTACACACTTTTATTAAACAAAACAAAGGAATAGCTAAAGTTTGGGACGTGCTCATTTTCCCTGACCCCTGGAATGTTGCTTAGCTTAAGAACACTTGGTTAAAATATAGTAAATATAATGTCGGGGGCATTTGTGTAATCGCTCATTGAATTAAGAGGCTACCCGTTAAGCAAACGGAGTCGTTCAATCATTGACCTACGGCTACGGCTCACGAGTATAAAGAATAAATAAATATAAGTATTGAGTCATATATCAATTTCAGTTGTCTGGATTTTTCATATTAACTTATAGGCTGGAATATTGAATGAATATGAAATGTAAGCAAGTTCAACCAAGTTATGATACTTGAATTACGTTGAAGAAATAAGAATATAAAAACTATGCAACCATAATGAAATGTCGTTATTTCAAATGTTGGTAGGTACTATAACAGATAATTAATGCAAATAGCAAAAAAGGGTGGGTAAGACTTCCCTCCACACTATCGACAGGTTTGACAGGACAATTTATAGCTTTGTATTGTAATTAAGAATTCATTAAGGTAATTGAAAGAGCTGTTTATAGCGAAGCGATATTAAAATTGTTACAATGGGTTCTGTGTTTGATAAACATCGTCTGTAGCAATTACATATATTATAACGGTTATTTTTGAAATATTCGAGGCTTGATATTAGAATGAAATAACTATTCGTCTTCAAACAATTCTTGATATATTTTATAAACTAGCTGTTGCCCGCAACTCCGTCCGCGTATATTTTTATATAAACTTTGACCCCCTACCCCTACCCTCTTATGACCCTCTTTTTCATTTAAAAAGTAGCCTATGTTGCTCTCCATCTTTTCAAGTAACTGTTGCCAAAAATCAGGTCGACAAATAAACAAACACACTTTCACATGTATAATATTAGTATGGATTTGTCCTTTATAGGGATTAGTATTTTTAAATGATCCTTCCAACGCACATACTTCACTTTACGTGTTAACAAAAAAAATAAATTTTCTTTAGCACTTAATCAATTCGTAGATCTAAACAGTTTCAACTTTCTAGAACAAAAGATGGAGACGAACCGACAGGACGAAACTACAAGCATTTGAGAGACGTTAAAATACTAGACTCCCACAATATCGATTATGTATTTAGAATTGACAGTAATTACGAAAAGTAATCCATAACGTTATCGCGATGGTCCCGGGTTTTCCACATTAGGCTACGTTTTCGAGTGTTTGTGTTTGCATTGAGACAGGATAGAATAGCCTTGATCGTCGGATCGCGTGAGCTTTCTAATCGCTTTGTGTTTCGTAAAAACGATTCCAGGCTATCTACACTTTTGAGTGATCATCGCAAATGGCTATCATTGTTCGTGACTTCTTTCATACCGTTTTCACCTAGTTAGTGATAGTATTAATTGGATTTTCTGTACAATTTAAGGCTTGTTTTCTTCGTATTTAGTTACTAACTTTGTTTCCATTTTGATTTTTTAATTACATTCAGGTATTTCGAGACGTCCTAAGTGGCACTCTTATTTTCTCATAATCATTTCACCCTAATTTAATAAAAAAAAATTATCAGTACCTAATAGCAATATTTGTACCAAATTTTACAAAAAAATTATCAATAGACTTGAAAGTTTAGATTTAAGTTTAAAAGAAGATATTTGTTTTAATAAAAGCAAACCGATCTCTCTTATTCATCTGCATTTCTATCACCCATCTTCATATTAATTATAACATCACTTGACTACAATATACATACAGTATTAAAACATTGATTTTGCGATAGTAAATTGTAAGTAGAAAAATGTGAAAATTCAATCAACTTGAGCACTGCAGAAGTAAAAAATGAATATTGAACCCTGATCTAGAAGCTAAAGTACCGCTTTGTTCCAAATTGGATAACTTAATAAACTTAATTGAAAGTTTTATATTAAAAAAATTATCGATCCTAGAATGCTTTATTCAATCAGTTACATATTTGAAGTTGATTAAAGTTTTAAGTTGTCTTATATGTTATATAATATCATATTCATCGTTAACCTAACATTAATATTTATTTTATAAGCAGTTAATAACTAAACAAACGATACAAAATTAAACAGGATGACAGTAAAACACACAATAACGCGAAACCATAATCATGTAAATCCGACTGGAACAGTAATACGAGAAACACTAGAATCATAACCGCAACATTGGTTACATCGGTCACATCACGAACGACAGGGCGAGGTCGAAAGTATCAAATGCGATAACCGCACTCTATATACCAACCTTTGCGAACTAAATCCGTTTGAACGTCAGCTAATACAGATGTCGAGCATAAATCTTGTAAAGTACTAAGCTTTTAAGTTATCCGAACGTATACACAACATACGTGGAAAGCATTGTCACAGTTGGCTGCTAGTCCAACTGCCTTGCCAAATATGTCGCAACAGATACTGAACTGTCGTACTTTCGCGCCAAGATTTACTACGGGCATATCCACTTGTATACAGATCAGGCTCAATGTATGGAACATTCAGCGTTTTTCGTTTTCCGATCGCGTTATAATAAATACATTTTATTTTTCAGCTGTCACAGCGAGAATTTGAGTTATGATGTCGGCTTTGTTTTATTTATGGCAAGACAATATATCTCGGTAAACTCTGGCAACCTCGGGTATTGTTGGACGCAACTTAATAATTAAATGGGAGAGAATTCTTCTCGTGTTGTAGCAACGTTTTTGATGGTTAAGCATTTGAAGGATTGTTATTTAAAAACACTAACAACTTATAACTAAAGTAAAACTAAAAAGTAAAAATTTCGATACATGGTAAAGTAGGTATGTATTTATATTATCTTTCTATATTTTTATCAACACAACAGCAAAAACGAAATTTAGTGAACCTTCTGTACTCTATGTACATGTATACATATATTATATTTTTAAACTTAAAGAAAACTTAAAATTATGACATAAACAACATATAAAAACCTTAGTATCGTGATTTTTTAACGCAATAAGTATATAATTCAACACTTAAGATATCATAAATTATCGTACACGAACTTATGCACGCAAGAAAAAATATAAATCTTGAAAATCAGTTTTCGCATGCGAGTTCGTTTACGCTAGAAATAAAGAAAAATTTCAAAGTTTTTGTGGTAATAATCTTCAAGTATTACCTCTAGAGATCTAGACAACGTTCATTTGTGGGTACAGCCTAATAGACCCGGTTGCTATTCGCAAGTACTGTGAAAAACTTAAATAAGTATTCTTGAGGGTTCTTACCGAGTAGCGAATCGTCTAGAGATATATTTCAGATTTACAAGTGCCCATGAAACGTCTACTCGAGTTTTATCCTTATAAAATAATTTACATTTAAATTTTATGTGTTTGTTTCTTAATAAAATATGTTTGTTTAAAAGTTTACACTATATTATAGGCTGTGTATAGTTAAAGTTATTTTTCTGCTAATTGAAATTACACATATCAATTATATTCTGGATTATTTTTGAATAACAATTTTACTTAGAAGTATCAACATTTCAAAACGAAAAAACATTACTTCTGATATACATAATAATTTTCCTCTTATATACTCATTTAGTATTAAAAACAAGAAATACAAACTATTTAAATTTTTAACGAACCTTTCGTCACGAATAAAAATGTAAAGTAATTGTACGTTTCAATGTTTCAGGATTTTTAACCTTCCTTTCTGGTTTTTAAGCAAAATGCAATTTTTTAAGGTTCCCTATCCGGGGATGAAAACCAACACATTTATTACCATATTTCTATCACTTGTAATGTCATGAGCCTTTTTCTTTAAAGACGTAAATATGGCCATGTTTATTTTCATACTTGTATCTAAAAGAGAATGAAGTCAGACTACGAAAAAGAAAACTCTATATAAAATGCTCTGTCCAACGAACAATATCATTTACTTAGCATTGCTCAGTACTGAACCTTACACGTTCGGCTAGAAGCGGTTTTCACCGGTTTTTCCATTCGCTCGTTACCCGCAGCGCTCACGTGCTAAGGTGACGTTATCATAATATTTTCCGACTCCAGCTGGCTCGGTCGACCGCCCATGAAAGCCACCTCAACTACCACCGGACGGCTACGCTAAATTCTCGCCTCATTATTTCGCCCCTATTCCGCAAGTCTGCCTCAAATAAACGTTATTAACAGTAATACTTTCAGCACTCCACGTGTTCACTAGCTTTGTAATTTATGCGTAAATCGAATACGTCTCGCTGCTCGGTTTTAATTTCTTAAAACATTCGAGACATTTTAATACATTTAGCATGAGGAATATTTAATATATCGCAGTATATTATGGCATAATGAGTGCTCACCGAAGTGGATTGTTTATGACTAATTCGATCAGGGATCGAGCGATTACTTTAAATGATTTAACGTGATATTTTACTAATAAATTAAAATCCTCCAAAGATGATAAAATATTTTAAAGTCTTAATGAATTGAATTTACATATATTACATAAAATATGTACAGTGTGATTTAAAAGGTCTAAATATATATTGTATAAATGTCCAAGGACTTTTATATTTTCATATTTTTATTAATGTATTTAATTTAAATATAATTATTTCGTACCTATAAATATTACGAAAATATGGATATAATTCATCAAAGGAACTTACATTTCATTTCTACGTACGTGCAACGCTATAAGACCAAAAATGGATTCTAGGAATCGTATTAAATAAAGTAAATTGTTAAATGTATGAAAAAGTTACTGATAACTACGGTTTGGAAGAAGGAACAAAAAGCTACACCGTCGAGAGGAAAATTCAATAAGAACGAATTTCCCGTGATTTACAACCACTATTTCCTCGTTAAGACTTCGCAGGCCCTCGAGGTGTCCGCTTGCGCAAGATTTTATTGTTAACACAAATCACTTATGCACGATTTTGTAGTATGAAGCTGTTACTTTCGTTATATTGTTCTTATAGCACTTTCGCAAAATTATATAAATTAATAAAGTTTAAGTGTATTATATTTGTAATTATACTAATTTAAGAAATATAAAACACAACGCTTTAAGCTACAACACCGGGATAAAACCAATTTTTTAGGATAATACCTCTTTTTTATGCGTTTAAATAGTAAGAAATATTGTTTCATAACTTTAATTAACATAACAAATATAAGTAATCTGATCAATTAATTGTTGATAAAATGGTTTTGTGACATTCTCTATACATACTTTCTGTATTATTCAAATAAAATATTATTACTTTGAAATACGTATATTCGAATACAAGTATACAATTATAATAATAGACACATTTAGATTCGTTAATTAATATCTGTTGCACACTTTGGAAACATCTAAAGGTAATCTTCGTCTGGGTACGCATAATTTCTAATGAATAAATTTGGTTTTGATAGGACAAACACTAGATTTAACGAAGTCTGCTCCCGTCTATGATTATAGTAAGAGCTTATTTGTATTTCATTATTCATTTGCCGTCGAGACAAACCTAATTAGCTCAACAGCGGATCAAAAGAAGCGAATATCACATAATTTAATCAAGATAGCAAAAGAAAAATTATAGGCCACTTGCGAACGTTATAAAAAGTGTACGCAAGCGGAAACTTCTGTGAGACCAAATAATGGCGGATAAGAGCGTATGTGACGTAATTTATGTGCAAAATTTTCTGGTAAAAACTTCACCCGTCGTATTTCCATAGTGGCTTTTTAAGGCCTCCATTTTGTTCTTGTTTATACTAACTGGATTTATAAACACATTGGCAACTAGTCACACTTAAGAGCGCATCATTTCAAACTTTTATAGAATTTTCGTTAATTATTTTGGTCAATAAAGTATAAAAGATAAAAATATGGGTACGATTTCTTACTTTACAAGATTTATTAAAGATCAATCAAGTTTATAACATTTTCCTTGTTGAGGTCCTGAGCATTGAGACTATGAAATATCGATTTAAATAGTATTTTAGTTTATTTACATTTCCACCTTTACATTACCGAAGAACCATCAAGAAAATTTAAAAATCATAATGTGAAGGCAATATTATAATATAAATGATTCCTTATAATATAAATACAGATAATAGTGCAATTTTATATGGCTTAATAAGCAGATTTGCTTTTATTAATACCTAGAATAAGCAGTACAATAGATAATCTGCAATATTATAATATCTATATAGCTACAGTTATGCAAAGTCTAATAAATATATTCTAGTATACGAGTATAACATTCTATGAAATGAAATGTTACGTACATTTTCTAGTATTCCTAGAACTGGAAACGTATTAAATTCAAAGCCATAAATTCAAATATTTCATAGAGCTACTTAATACGTAATGCTAAAATCTAATATGATCGGCGACAAACAATATTTATGTATGCGAACATGAATTTATAGTGGATGAAGTTTCGCAGTAAAATACACTCGAAATTCGACGAATTGGCGACTGCTTGTTCCCTTACTTTTCCGTTTTCAATATTCTCTCGATTTCCCGCAAACTATATCTTTCGAAACTCTTAAAAATTTATTACCTACTGAAAGCAAACGAATAACTATTGCTTTTGAATTTTCAAGTAGTTCAATCATTGACTCTCTTTTTATTCTCTTCCGACGTGGATGACACTGCACCGCTTTTAGCCGTACTGCTGCCGTATTCGACTTTTATAGACAGTTCTACATGCATTCTTAAAAAATAATCTAAATATGATAGATACTTATGCTTTAGGATAAAATTGCTAGGTACTTAACTTAACTTAGAAAATTTTTTCAAATAAATTGTGTCTTTATTGATTCTTCAAAAAAAAAGGAAAAAAAATATCTATCGAAATGTACGGTTCTTAAGAAAAAGATTTTATTTACAAATACATACAATTTCTAGCGCTCCAAGTAGATAAAATTACACGTTCTTTTGGACGTTCTAGATTCATCCAAAAATAACACAAAAACACACACAACCTGAACAATTTATGCATAATCTACGAATGGGGCATGACTGGTAGTCTCCGAGGTGAAAGGGTTTCCTTAAATCGCACCTCAGAACCAAAACTCCGTTCTTTCAACTGTCATGAGATAAACAATGTACAAAATCCGTAAAGCCAACTTCCCGATACGCAGTCTTATTTTGTCGTTCCCTACAACCTTAATGCGAAAAGGTTGCATTTATTTTGTTTAGAACAACCATCTGTTTTATTGGTTTAAGAACTTTTTGTGTCGTTGCTTTTGTATATGTCTTATAAACACTATAAATAAGAACTATTGATGACATTGTTATAAGAAATGTAAAATTTAATGTCAACAATTCAATAAATATGATAAATTTTAGGACAGTCAAAAGCGGGAGGGATATATAGCTCTTTTTTAATATAGTTCGGTTATAGAATAATGTCGGAACCGTCCTTTTTACTCGAGAAACGCTGTTGCGATTATTTACCAAATAACATAGACGCCTTTAAAATATGAGATTATAAAAAAAGATTCGGTATGGCGCGAGTAAAATACAGATAAATTTGATTGAATAAACAAAGTCTATGGAAACTAAACAATATTAAACACCGCTTTCTATATGTATATAAAAAAAACTTCACTCCAACTATTTTGGCTTGATTTCATTGATTAATAACTTTACTACAACTTAGGCATAATAAGGTGCTTTCAAAAAAACATATAAAAGAGATTCCACAATTTTTGAAACAATAAAAATTGTTCTTAAACAAGTCTACATAAGGCCGAGTCAGCCTAATTAACTTGACTCGTGTTAAAGCACGTATTTGATTTAATAATTAATATTTCACGTAAATCGAGCTGCGGAATATAAATTAGCTGTTTAAATATTAAATAAGATAGCTTTGTGAAGAACAGATCATGTTTATATATTTTATAAACTCTTCTTATATTACATACATAAAAACAAATTAATAAGTAAATATATGATAATATAATAGTATATTTTATAAGAAAAAGGATACTTTTTATTTACGATATACGTTGTACAAACACATCAATGCAATCTGTTGATACACCAGCTTGTAACTATCTGTAATATAAAAAGAATCGTTAAATGTGTTGTAATTCTTTGAAGTACTAAGATGGTTATCAAAAAAAATTACGTTTAGGATATTAGGTTACTTTATCTTCTAGCAATTACGTTAATTTCAAAGCCATATTCTCACTGTGAAACTTGTCTATTGAGAAAACAATTTCCATCACAAACTTTCTAAAACCTTAGTTGAACGCGTATTAAAATAATTCCGAGCATTTCCATTAATTCATCACCATATTTTCACCGTTAGAACAGATAATGCGTCTCGTCGGAAGTATTTCCCGGCAACAAAAGTTGACAAATGTGGAAAAGAGCACGGAACCCTCGCTGAAGGGTATTCTCAGTAAAAAACGTCCTTTGTCCTCCCTTGCTTATGATTAATGCACTTCCCGCTTGTTACAGACACATTCCTATTTCGTCTGCGGTAAGAAATTCATTACGATCGCGCACCAAACACTTTAGCAATCAATAAAATATATGAGGGAATTTCAGATTTTAGGAGGGTCGCACCTTCAAATAAAAGAAATATAAACCTATGGAGGTTCCATTTTGTTTGCAGTGGTGATCGATTGTCGCATTAAATATTCAGGGAAACTTCGAAAATGAACGTCGCATTTATGTAATATTTGTCTCTAAGCATGTGTAAGTATTACTTGTATTACAAACATGAAAGCGGTTTTCAGATTAAGTTTTCAGTGGAACGAGACTATATTATATTGTTGACACCAGCTTGGCCCAATTATAGTGTAACAACACACACTCCTTATAAAGTCCACTTACAGGGCTGTTACTGCCATTTAAAATATGGATTTTAAAGCATATTGTACTCTATTTTATCAGAAAACATTCTTCTTTCTTTTTAACAGTTCCTTCATAACCCATAGATCCTTCCGAACAAGAGGCGACAATAAAGTTCCTGTTCTTAACGTCGATAACAATGACATCGTCATACCCGAACGCGTCCAATCAAAAAAAATTAGGACAGCATTTCATTCATAAGCGGGAGGGTCACCGTGCGTAAGCCGCCTTGTACAATTGCAGCTTTTGAACTCATTAAGAGCGGATTAACGTTGACTTTGACGGATAGGATCCATTCTGGGGCACTGGCGACGATCAGATACGGCGACGGCACTAATCAATTTGTCCAATTCGTACACTTGCCTCGATTGCCTTCGATTAATACCGATATCGCGTCGATAACTCGTCGCTAAATTACAAATCGATTCGGACAAACAATTGTTAAAGCACTTTGCGGCTGCCAACTTTAAAAGTTGCTACTTGTATCCGAGAAGTTTGATTTTATCTAGAGCACTAGGGAATAGCCTAGGTACGGTCTTCAGACTGTGTCAATATTGAATCAGTGTGGCTCGTGTTTGTGAGAGGAATAAATTGCGGCTAGCCACCAGAAATGTTCTCGCCAAGCAAATAATTTTCTTAAATGTCGCTTTTTTCACTTACACAAATGTGGATTGCGTCGGTTCTCTATTTTAATTACGTTGACGTAATTACAACCGGTAAACTCTTTTCTTTCAAACAAAGAAAGTGGTGAAATTGAGTTATTCATTATACAATACTGAAACGAATAAAATATATTATTATATTAAATTTTGTACTATTCAACAAGTTTTATTTAAATACGTACCAATATAATTTAACATAAAGAGATAGAAATATCTTCGTCTTGTGACAACTTAAAAACATTTTTATTCGTAATTCCTACTACGTATTTACCAAATAAGTTGCGTGATTAATTACGCCCTAAAAGCAAATGTAAACAAAATTTTAGTATATGTATTGCTATTCGCAATCCTATAAAGCTCTTTGGGAATGATAAATGCCTGTACATCAATTTGAAAAACCTTCGAATCGTATCTGAGCCCAATTAATCTATCCCACAACCCGCAACTCACTATCAAGATTACGACCGGAAAGTAAGCGATGACCTGTTTTTTATTAATCCAATAGATTTTTAGGATATTACTTTGCAAGAGGAACATTTTAATGCTATAAAGTAACCCGTCTATATTCGGACCCGTCTATATAAGTGGATTACGATTGTGCAAATTAAATCACCTGTATTTATTTAAACTAGTATAAAACGTGTACATATAACAAATAGTAAGTAAACAGATACAAATTTCTAGCGTTTTCCATGAAATTGTAAATGATTTAAGTAAACGTTATTCTGTATGGCTTCAGAGCAAGTTTTACATTGTTATACTCGAAAATAAGTCGGCCAAATAATGAAACCATTTTCCAAGAAGCATATAACAGTGATGTAACACTCGAGTTCCCTCTATTGGAATAAATGTTTTGTAAAATTCATTCTTACGAAAGCTTAGGCTAGAGTTGTTGAAGTTCACGTTGTTTTGTTAACAAATTATTGTTTTTGTTTGATCACTTCATCTTTACATTATGGAATGAATTTTCTTCTTCGTTCCTCTGATATTTATATGGAAAACGTTTATAAAAGAAATTGTGCTTGAAACGATTCTTTGGTGTAATGGAAATAGGGTTTATATACAACTGGCAACAGAGGTATAAGTACTAACACAATTAATATTACAAAACAAATCGATACTAACATATTCCGGTATTTTGAAAAACTGTTTTTTCTCTAGTTACGATACTCACAATGTTTTTTATTGATTTTATGATTTTGTAATAGACTATAGGAAAGCATTAAATATAGGTATTTACTCAAATAGATTTATTACATCTATTAAGAACAACCATGCTTTAATAACTACTTAGTAGAAACAAAGTCGCTTTCTTCTGTCTGTCTTCCGTCTGTTCTGTCCTATGTATGCTTTAATGTTAAAAACTCCTAAACCGAGTTTCATGCGGTTTCCTTTATCAAATAGAGGGATTGAAGAGGAAGGTTTTTAATCGACTTCAATAAAGGAGGAGGTTCTCAATTCATCTGTATGTATATTTTTTATGTATGTTAAACAATAAGTGCTTGTTTGGTAAAGTCGTTATTGTATAGTTTGTTGTATTTTCTTGGTACCGCCTTCAAAATTATAAAATAACTATTAAATCATTTCTATACTATACTAAATGAAAATGCGTATTCCTTTGTGGGAAGCAAATTTAGTTTTTGTTTTTTAGTTTATAGTCGGTTTATTTTTGTTCAAAAATTATTTTTTGTGTATAAAACATCCATAAACGCGGTTCAAACCAGGGGCGCGTCTAGCATAGTAGAATATCGTGTTAGCTCAAGAAAATACTATTAGGTACATTAAATTATAAACGGTACCAAGAAAACCAGTATAATTTCCCCGTAGGTTTTCTTTTTCATCTCGGCTTACAATGTAACATTTTAATATTCATCTTAATTAAGTCTTGTATGAGAAATATTTCTGTTTATTGTGTTCTGCTAATGAGATATAAGCGATCTCTTACTATTTTCATATTACTGATTTAGATTAATATCTAGTATATTTTGTATTAAATAACTGTTGACATACTCAAATACAATGAATTGCTTTATCGTCGCTCTCATGTGGCGTTTCCGAATTTATACAATTAAGGGACTTTAAAAAAAGCGTACCTTTCCCTCAAAAGCCGGTGACACACGCGTGACAACCATTCGGTGCGGCGCCAGCTTAGTTAATAAAATAAAGATTAAATATGACTTCATTCTACAAGTCTACCTTCAGCGATAAGAGGTTTCTTATAAAGATACTCGTAGAGCCTAAGGAAATTTGTACCTATACAGATTTCTACTTAAACACTTCATGTACATATTGAAAAAACATAGAATACATAGTAAAAACTATCGACATTTTGATATATTGAATACAATATGCTCAAGAAATAGTACTACCACTAAATTTTATAGAAGATCGGTATAATTGATTTATTCGCAAAAGACTAACAATGATAGAAGGAACAATGTGTTCATTATAAAAATAGTTACACGCAACGTCTATAACAATAACATTTTCTTATTCCAAGGTGCTATTCTCGTTCTATTTTTAAGTTCATTAAAATCGTTTCCAATTACTTGTAAAGCAGAATATCAGGGAATCTTCCCACTTTGTCTGCGATCGCATTTCCTAGAGGAGAATTTATAACAAGTGCTTCCGAGTCTAGCGGTTATCTTTTGCTTTTGTAGCGTCGCGCCGTCAATCGAATATTCAAGATAAGCCAACATTTTTTTTAAGTTTACGCTTACATTATTATTGTTATAGTAAAGCTTGTTATAATGTTTTGAAATCTGCGAAAAATGTCTCAAAAATAAGTACGTACATATTCATACTTATCTTGTAATAATATTATTTTTGTTGACATTTAATATCATAGTAAATTGTTAAATTGCTTAATTTTATCTTATATTAATACGTTATCACATCAGTAACTCTATTGGAACAAAGCATCAGAAGAAATACGATTAATCAATAAAAATGTAACATAACTATTCTATTAAGTATCACGTTCATCAAGTGAATAGTGAATAACCCGTTAATTTAATGTAATTGATGTAAAACACGAGCGTCACTTGATGAGCGGCCATCTTAAGTGCACGTATCCATTTTGAGCCCATAATGGAAGCCTTCACCGTCAGCCAGTAGGATAAATGTGGTATACTTGCAATTTGCTTTTGAAGTTCAATGTGTGCGATAATGCACAGCAAACTTCAATGACACGATAATGCACTAAAGAGCTCGCTGCCAATAATTTACCTTTTTAAATTGGCCGATTATTGCGGTGAGGAATCCTTATTAATGTAAAAGTTTTTCCGTATCACTAAAAGAATTTAGCTGACGTTTGAATATGCTACTAAAATAGACGGTGTATTAACCACATATGACACTTTTTACCTGGATATGCAAACTATGATGGAGAAGCCACAAATTACAATTAGTATCTTATATGTGTAACAATTCTGCAATTAATATTTGTTTACGTATCTTATAAATTATAATAATGCATAATATTATGTCTTCACTAAATGAGAATAGTTGTAATAATTATGCTTCTACAATTAATTGACAAATTATTGCTAAATATTGTGTCTGTGGCAAATGTCATGATTGAATGTTTTGTCTCGCTCACTCACCTGTCACCGCGGTGTTAAAAGAAAAAGCGGGAGCGTCACTAAAAATCAGAAAATGATTGTATTCCACATGATAAATGTGTTAATTAAATATAATAGTTAAAATTCTGCCGTGTCAAAGAAAAGTGATTGTATTCTTTAAGATAAATGTGTTAAATAAAAATAATAATTAAAGTTTGGTTGTTATTATATATGTAACGCCATGGTTCTTTTAATTTTTACTGTATTTAATTGTTTTATCTAACTTTACAATAACTTATCTAAATACTGTCATTTCGTCGTGAAGACAAAGATTTAACAATCGTAATTGTTCTTTGGTAGATTTATCTCTCTGCCATCCTAGTATGTAGATGTTACAATAGCATGCTTCTATTTTTCCTGTTAATTTTGTTTGCTTCAAACCCTTATTAGTCGAATTTATATGAAAGTCTCTCCATCAAACAATATAATTGTTTCTTCACTCTGAGACTGGAACTGCGTATTGTATATAATTTTGTAAACTTATTATGAACCGAACTTCAATAACAACAATATCATAGGATTACCTAGATTTGTAAATAATAACAATATAATCTAAATTTATATGCGCAATAAACAGTGGTAATGTTAGAAAGTAATTATCACAGTTGTTTGGAATAATTCACATAAAACTCGCATTAAGTCAAAGTTAGTAGCGTCATTTTGAACTCAATCGAGAACGGGTAAGTGTTTATTGGAGTTCTTTCGTGACAATTTATTAACAGAGTTGATACGAAATTAATTAATTTATAAGCTAATAATTGAACAAGTTATTTGTTCATAATTTTCGACGACTTGTTTCGTTATGTCTATATTGATAAATCGTTTGATGTTAACTGTGGACTGTTCCATAAATAGTAGGTATTAAATGCACTTTTATAAGGTTCATATTTAAATTCTCTTTCTACTGCAACACATAAGGCAACTTTTAGTTTATATTTTAAGGAAATCCGAATATACTATCAGCTTCGCATAAAATGGAACCATGTGCTATATATATATATATATATATATATATATGTGTATGTATATTGTATAAACCGCTCTAACTAATCTCAGACTCTTCCTCAACCGTAGTTATTCTTCCTGTCTTCTGCACTTACTGTTGTAAGCTTTAACAAACACTGGTTCTAAGTACAAAAAAAAGCTATGTTAATTCGATATGATTCGTTTATCCTTATTATTGACGACCGCTTGGCGCAATGGTAACACGACTGCCTTCAGCGCGAACGGTCGTGGGTTCGATTCCCACATCGGAAAAATATATTTGTAATTTCCATTTTGTATTTTTTTGAGGTCTGGGTGTTGCTATGTATTGTATGTATGTATTTACAAAAGAAAAGTATGTATATGTAATTTATTCCGTTATCTAGTTGCCATAACACAAGATTTCTGCTTAGCTTGGAACTAGATGGCGCTGTGTATAAATGTCCTGAAAATATTTATTTATTTTATTATTATTATCCGAAATCGCACTATCTGGACTTAATTCGGGACTGTAAGATGTTTCGTAATAACTAATAAGATCCTTCGAAGTAAAGATGCAAAATGTGTATAATAAATAAGCTTTTTTTAATAAAAACGAGTTTCATGTACAAAGCTCGTCTCTTCTACTAAATCCCTTAACATTAACAACTCAAATGAGTCCCCCAATAGCTGTAGTTGACTAACATTTCCAACGCAGTTATCTCGAATGTAACCAACCCAACTTAGTTATATAGAAAAAATACGTCCTCGAGTGTGAAGCAACTTGGCTCCTGCTATTCGCTGAATTTTAATTCCTTCAACATCCGCGTTTCGGTTTTATTCAACTTTTAAAAGCTAGTTTCATGCCAACTTGTCACCTAATTGTATAATGTAGATAAAAAGTAACTAATTAGGTTATTTGTGACTAATCCTTACTTCCATGCTATCCATACTTAATATTATAAAATGCGAAAGTAACTCTCTCTGCCTGGCTGTCTGTCTGACTTTCTTTCCATAACGCTGAAACTACTGAACCGATTAGAATGAAATTTGGTACGAAAGATAATCGAACTAAACGAAGTAGCCTAAAAGAAGTAGCCTATGTCCTTCCCCAGGCTTTACCTGGGGAAGGACATAGGCTACTTCTTTTTTAAATCTAACTGAAACTTTTTTACAATTTTACGCTTTCACGGCCAAACCGCTGAACCGATTGTAATGAAATTTCGTACACACATTATAAGAACCTGAGATAAAACATAGGCTACTTTTTAACTGGAAAAAGGGGTTATAAGAGGGGAAGGGGGGTTAAAGTTTATATGGAAGTCCACGCGGACGGAGCAACAGCTAGTAATAATATATATTACATTTCTATATATTCCTATGTCTAAAATCTATTTTAATTTTTTTCTTCGTCATTATTATTCTTCAAGACCTAGGCAACTCTCTTTATTTCAATCTAGGTCTTGGCCATATATATTATCTGTCTACCACCAATATAAAAATATATACATTTCACGGCTGTCGTTTCATAGAGAAAAAAAACCAAATGTTCTTACTCTTTTAATCTTCTACACTTCCACAACTAAACATGCCTAAGAAAATTTATAATAAGAAATGTATAATAAAAAATGAACATTAACAGCTTAAAATAATCTAATAGATATTGAAGTGATTTAAGCAAAATCTATTATACCTATAACCAATAGAATACAAAGCAATAACCAACCAAAAACAAAGTCCACAGTCCTATAATTAAAATTACGTAATGAAATTTCATCACCGTCTATATGATATTTGCTTTTAGCCGAAATACTATTCATTATCGCACACAGCCTAACGGCTTATTAACATAGATTAATATAATATTAATTAAAATTTAGTCCGTACTAGCACGCGATGTTATTTTATTTTAATAATACAACAATTGTGTGCGCTAATTCGGATATTCATTTATAAACTACCTGTTCGCATTAAACAATAACTCATACTATTATGTAAACATTTGGTATCTATTATGACAAACTGTAGTAGATAGTGAAAAGTGTCAAATGTTTGATATAAACCGATGTTAATTCCGTCTTAACTATTAAAAATAATCGTTACTGTATTTACACCTTTAACTAAGAGAAGTAATTCCGGTCGTTTCCTACGAAGTTCGAACGAAAAGACTTACGAAAATCCTCTATGTAAACTCTAAACCCAAAGTATTATAAGCGTACCTATAACCCCTATCGTATAGATCTTTGATGTCGCGTATGTAAACAGAGTGTGAATACGGTATGATGAATATGTGACGAGTCATTTCATCTCGATCTAGGAACGAACTTATTTTCACATCAAACGCGGCCCTTGGCACAAAACATCCGATACAGGTGCAGTGTAATATCGCTCGAGTGTGCCACTCGCAAACTTGACGAGTGCACGAATTGCACTTAGACATATACGCGCTTTTACAATAGGGCAGACGAACAGGAGTGTGGCGTCAAGGAACGCCTATAACACACTAACTTTTACCAATACATTCTTACTAACAAAAGCACGTACGTAGGTGCTTACGTCCTACAAAAACAGTAACGACGTATCAACTAACACCTAAATTTCCACTTTAGATTATGAAGCCTTTGTTGGAGATGAGAAATCCACCTATGCTCAAAAAATTAAGACCCAATAAGTAGAGGTAAAAATAATATGTTGTTATGTATTTTATATTATAATGATAAACAATATTAATTTCACTTAAGCCGATCCATAATTCTAAGGAATCACTAAGGTACAGGGTATATTATTCTAGTGATAAAATTATTTTACAATGAGGTGTATTTATCTATTGTTGTTACTTCATTGTACGGCTCCTACAACCAATTTTTTGCAAACACATTACTCCCTTATCTATTAACTGTACAAGCACTATATACCATCAATAAAAACTTTAATCAAATTACGAATTAATACATAGCTTATACTGAGATAAAACGAATATAATAGGAGGTCAATCTAACAGAATCTTGCGGGAGGTCCACAGTGTGAAAATAACGACATTATGATGATAGCTAGACAGCATGATAAATAACCTTGTCATCATAAAAACAATGCAACCTTGTAGAAACACATGTGCTGTGCAGGTCCGACGTGTAAAGTTATTTATTTATTTTTTTCCCGTTTATAATACGATTACCTTGACATTTATTCAATCACTTTCAATACAATCATAAGTCATTTTGTATTAAAAATATCAATTGAGGATTAACGTCTTACAATAAAAAAGCGTCCCCGGCTTCATGCAAGTACGATACATATTATACACAAGACCAAATGTAATAAAACAACCACAACGAAATCCCTTGAGTCGTTTTTAAAAAGCTAAGCTTAAATAAGAACAAACACACTTATCTAACCCGATGCAAAATATAGTAAGAAAAAAATGTTAAATTATAAATAAACGTTATATCCAAAGTCCTAAAAATTTGGTTCCTAAAAAGTTCTAAAAGCTTTTAAAGGTTGTAATGGTAAATATTAAAACAAGAGCTCTTATCTCATATTAACGTCAACCAAGATCTATCTTTTTAAAAGATAGAAAAGCCAAGGATAAGCTTTATCGAGTCGCTTCAGTTTGATAACTCATTTTTTATATTATAAAAACTATCACGGATTAAGTGAATTCAATCTCCGAGATTTCAAAAAAGCTATTAAAAGGTTCTTTGAAGGCTTTTGTTAGAACTAATAGTAAAATTTACTATATATAAATTACTTAACCACGCGAAATTTTATTCGATTATTTTGGTACATAAAAAACTTACGCGGCTTTAGAATTGTAAATATAAACAACGGCTATTGTAGTATAAATATTACAATAGTCGTTGTTTATATTTACAATTGTATGTTCTTTTTTTTAAAAGACCGACTATCAGAGTTTCTTGCCGGTTCTTCTCTGTAGAAACTGCCTTCCGAACCGGTGGTAAAAGTTTTGTAATAACATGACGATTCAAAAGTATTACTAAATGTAGCCTAATTGAATAAAGATACTATTGACTTTGACTTTGACTTTGAAAAATAATTCAAAGATACCTTATCATGTGAAGTTAAAAAAAGGTTAAATACATATTTAATTAGAGCCGAAATTAAAAACAATCTTTAAGAGCAATTTTAGAGATTGTTTTTAATTTACTTAAGTCATTCAGGGACCACCCACAGCCGAAGGACTGAGAAATTCGTACAAATTATTATGACCTTCTCAAGGTCGCTCGCCTGAGCTTTACGCGTTGTATTTTCATGTTAGCTTTCAATCATGGAGGTTAATGGGGTCGAATGCGGTTCGACAGTAAGTATACTTTTTGCAAACATGTCATGTGTCTTGAGGTTTTTATTTAAAGTGCTTCTTATAAGAGTTAAGGATCGATTGGAGGGTTCCATATCTAAAAACCGGAAGCCTTATACAAAAACTTTGTTGGCTTACCACCACCACAATATATCATATCAATATATAAGGGAAATTATATATATTTAAATAATAAAAATATCTGATTAATCCTTAAATTCCGGTAGTTAAAAGACTAAATTTCAAAAAGGAACAACGTTAATAAAACTAACCTAGTTTGTAAATTGAGAACAATTATTACATATCTACCGAACCCTAAAAAAAGAGCGCTAATCAGTCACAAAAAAAACAACTTCAATCGGAAATCGTCTTTAAGATTCTTTCTTTTATAATTTCAAACACATTAAAAGAAAGGAACTGGGCTATAAAATAACGTCTTATATCAACTTACTGCTACGGTGTTTACTAGTTTCGGGATAATAAAACATATCACAAAGACAAAGAAGACACGAAAGTTGAGCGTCCGGAAGCTATCATCACTCCGGCTTCCGATTCGGACGGCAATATCACGAGATTTCTTTTGAAACTCGTCTCGTTTAACAACGTTTAAGGATGTATTTTGTGTATGTCTATGATTTATTGATAGTTATAAATGAATACAGTAAATCCATCTTAAGAAAAATAAGAAAAATTAGTAGTAGCTTAAAGACGCACCGTTGTGAATAAATATGTATATTGTATTTTGTTGTTATTAATATTACTTTTCTTAACCTACGACTTCAAAATTATAGTAAAGGCAAAATCTATGTGTTTTACATCAAAAAGTAGACCATATTATAACTTTTCAACCACCCAAATATGTAGTTTATTTTTTATACTACATTGTATAGTAAAATAAGACGACACCAGCTGTCCATTTCAAATGTTAAGGATCATGAATTACGGATATTTTATATATAAAATATCTATTCCATACTAGATTGTGATCTTATCACTTACCTACGACGAGACGAATAAGCCTAGTATCCCACCCTAAGGAAGTTTTTAATCGTGCTTCTCTGAAGTCGGCTCACGTCTCACACTGAATCAATTTTGCGTCAGCCTTCTTCAGTAGCTTTTGCCTTGAAACGGCCCCTCTCCTTTATAACTCTACTAGCTATTGCCCGCGACTCCGTTCGCGTGGACTTTCATATAAACTGTGACCCTCCCTTTCCTCCCTTATAATCCTCAAAAATTGTAGCCTATGTGTTATTCTGATGTATAAGCTATATTGTGGTAAAGTTTCATTCAAATCCATTCCGTAGTTTTTACGTGAAAGAGTAACAAACATCCATACATCCATACATCCATACTTACAAACTTTCGCCTTTATAATAGTAATAGGATAGTTTGTACTGCGCAATAAATGTATGTTTAACTGAAAGTACATATTGTCATTGAATCTTAATAAATTGTTAATGTATTGACCAAAATCTTTTCTACATTCATACAATGCCTTTAGATGTTGGATTAATTTAACATAATTTGTAGAACTAAAATACAGTCCATATATTATATACTATAATTGAAAAGCCAAGTTTCACTTATCACTCCAAAGATACAGTAAATTATGTACCTACTACTTGTATCTTTTAAATCTAGTTCTTTAAACAATAAGTCCTAATAAGGCTCATATTTTTTATATTCTGTAAGTGAACTATTGAATGTACGATACTATCTATTTTTGAGCTATATGTAATAGATACCAATAGATTTGCTCATGTCACGATACGATTAAATTTCATTAATTCCCTTCGGTTGTTTCAACATCGAAGATTCCGACACCAAATGCACATGTAAAAGTTCTGTATCATATAATCAAGTTCGAACAAAACAGAAACTAAAAACGAACGCGAAAAATAACAATCGGAACTCACAAATTCTGATTGCATGAACACAACTCCACTTTAAAACCTTTTTTCTTTTGCACAGAAAGTTTATCTTTTTCGATTTATAGGTTAGCGTGTTTTTTGATACTTTATTATTTATTTGTATGTTGTTATATCGTGTAGCGCTGTGTTCTAAAGAATAACTTTTTAACGTAGTTAAAATTAATTAAGCGACTTTGTTAAATACAGAATATCAATCACGTAACCAAGATCGCAATGAAATGTAAGAAGCGCCTAACTATATTTATTTCTTATATTATCAGCGACTTAATCAAAACATATATTATATGTACTTATATAAAAATGATGAAGAACATATACTAATTCATATTATATTTTTTAGTAATTGAATAGTCATAAACAATAAAGGATCGTGGAAGTCATAAGGCTCGGGCGGAACAAAGAGAACATGCGTGCTTACATTTAAACAATGCACGTCATCACAACTACCTCAAGTGTTCGCGGCGCCCTTAAAATTACGCTCTCAGCTGAATATTATTCAATAAATAAATAAACAAATATTTCCAGATCATTTATACACAGCGCCATCTAGTTCCAAGCTAAGCAGAAAGCTTGTGTTATGGCAACTAGATAACGGAATAAATTACATATACATAATTTTCTTTTGCAAATACATACATACAATACATAGCAACACTCAGACCCCAGAATGTAAATTACAAATATATTTTTCCTGTCTGGGGATCGAACCCACGACCCTTCGCGCAGAAATCAATTGCGCTACCACTGCGCCAAGCGGTCGTCGATATATTTTATATTATCTTCCTTTCTTTTTAAAATGGTGGTCAACTCAACAGGATGTTCGCTTGGTGGTAAGTGACCGTTTCCATTTATGACATTTCAAATAGTAATAATAAAAAAAATAAGAAACCTTTAATCTATCCAAAAGGCTTTCTTGCTCACATATACAGGACGAAACGCAATGAAATCTATGATGAGATGCCACCACTTGACACTAGTTTTTATAAGAAAGTGGTAACACCTCTTACTTTGTCAATGTCATGGCTTGAATTTAAATAATTATGATAATGATTGACATTTAAAATGGTGAACCTTAAATGTCAATCCAACGACTTCAATCCTGTTTCAAAAATAAATGTAGGTAAGTTGTGCTTAAATTAAATTAAATTTTATTTAGTTAATTATATTACGATTACTAATAATAATTACTTACAGTTAAGTTAAAAGTATATCTCACAATTACATTTGAAAAGAGCTATATTCAATTACCTTAGTATAAATTTTGAATGAACAATTTTAACAAAAAAAGTTCAAGTTAAACAAACGTGATTCGAAATGTTTGACTAAAGCGCACCATTTTAGGATCATTCCATATCAAACACGCGAGCGCCCCTAGAGCACACAGCATGCATCGCGCTCAGTAGCCCACTTACGTAAAATTAGCTGCTTCTGTGCAAGAAACACTATTGGGGGTTTTGTTCCTATGACATTCCCCTATTTCGCGTCCCTAGATTAAAAGTAGGCGCGTATTTCCCGATAAGCTTTGTCGTGAACTCCCGAGCACTCTCGAATTCCCTTTGCATTTTGAGCACTGCGATTCTAACGATGATTGTACGTTTTATTATGTACGAACGTCGATTGACGATGCGGCGGATAGTAAGACGAAGATGTATTGGCGAATGTCTCGCTATTTATTTAAACTTCAACAAGCAGTACGATAAATAAAGGAATTCCATAAATTAGCACACGTACTTACCTAATATCTTCCCTATTATAAGTGTTGTAAAAACATAGTAATATAATCATATTACATATTTAAAATTTCATTAACAATTAAAATAATTATTTTCTATTTTATAATAACTTGTAATATTGTTGCTTTATAACAACTAACAACTGAGATAATTTTTATATACCTAATATAGGGGGCAAAAGACATGATGGAAAGGGGTCGCCACCCATTTTCAGCTCTGGACAAAACTCTTTTAAAAGATGTATGCTCTCTTGTTAAAGCACTCCATCAGTCATAATTCATTGGATATACCGTATGAGAAAGCCGATTACATAAGGTGGTGCGTGTCATAAAGTTTTTTCAATATCTATTAATTAATTATTCAATAGCGGAACCAATATCCTTCTCATCGCTTTCATAAAACTAACTAGAAGAATATTGCTAAATAAATTACAATAAAACTTAAAGTGTTGTTTCTCTGGTCGGGATACGGCAAATCCGTATTTACGGCGAACGCCTGCGATTCAATTACAGGCAAAGTGCGGCGCGGTGCGTATTGCATCGTAAACTGTCAGCAATAAGGCGTTATGACTCCCACTAAGACATAAAACGAAATACATACCTGTGACCTGAATATTTGCTATTCGCGCCCGTTTCCTAAGAAATATACAATAATAATAAAACATTAAATTGTCTAATATATAAGGAAATGTATTACGTATTTTGTTTTTTTAAATGTCTGAACTGCTGCTATGTTAAATGAATTCTAGGTACAAGAAGTACCTACAATTCATTTGTATTGTAGGTATTGTTGAATTGTACTAGTACTACTTGTAGGTACTAGAAGTAACTACATTTCATTTTCCGTGGACTACGTTTCAGTTAATTCATTAAAATAAAACTTTTCATAGCTATCATAGGAATCGGTAATTTCCCTCATGCAGTCTAAATGGTAAGAAATGCCTTTTTATTAAAGTTCTAATATAATATCTTATTTCAATATCTTTATAACTTGATTACACTTAGATATATTGACAATAATATAACAGTCCCATAAATAAACACATTAAGTAAATAGACGAAAACATCCTCCGTGTTTATATTTGCGAACACCTTACGGCCTAGAACCTTTAATTTATGACTGTAATAAAATTTATCTCCCACACTTGCAAAATCAAATGGCTACATAACGTTCTCGTTATTTCTATTTATTTTCCATTTAAGAGTGGGGTTTATTCCATGCCGAATCCGTGATAAAACTTACTAATATAATAAATGTATGTGAAAATTTTGAGTGTAAAGTGTTCGGATCTTTGTTACTCTTTTACGCAAAAACTACAGAATGAATTTGGCTGAAATTTAACATGCAGGTAGATTAGACCCTGGCCTAACACACAGGATACTATTTATCTCGGTAGAACCCCGGGAACGTAAACTACGCGTGTAAAACCACGAGGCATGTGTACTTATTTATAAACCTTCGATTTTATTCGACTTTCCAGATTTAGGTTAGCGTAAAGTGAAAATCCCATTTATATTTTGATGGGAGCGCGTTCTCGAACACTCCCACGGGATTGCCGGCAATAAACTGCTTTGTATTGTACCTAATTTAGTTCTGTTGAAAACTTCGCGCGCTGCGAACTGGGTCAAAGTTTTAACGTTTGTCGTATTGTAAAATAGGTGACACGGGTGTAAGGACCAGCAAAAAGTTACGATTTCTCTAATGCTACAAGATGTTTGTAAGATGTACAGTCGGATAAAAAAAACATATATACGGTCGAATTAAGAAACCTCTTCCTTTTTTTAAGTCGGTTTATCGGCACGGTTCGGACACAGCCTGTGGTTTATCGGCATTATAATATTATCCTCGTGGAAGTCCATTTTATAAATGTATGTTTTAAGTTAGGTATACATATAAAATATTCATTAGAAAATAACAAAGAGCGGTTAATTAAATTCCACAAACAGATACTCCAATTTTATGTATGGATTATAAGATTACTAGAAAAAAAACGCATAAATCACCTACCTCAAAGAACCAATATATCAAGTATCTGATACATTCTTTAATATATATAAAATGTACCCACTTCAAGGATCTTATCGAATAAACATACGAAGATGTAGACGTAACGGTCAGCGGGCGGAGTTTAAAGCGATTCAATAGTTATCTATGAGTAGCAATTCGTCAACGTCCGTATAATCCCCTGCTCTCAATGAGTTCTAAGCCAGCCTGCGGTGATGTCGCGCCATCCATCACCCGACTAGCCCTCCATCCAGATGGTTTTAAGAGCCTTTAAAATTTCATTTATTTACGTTTATTGCGGATTAAAGAGGATTAACTATGAAATAAAGTCGCCTGGATCTCATTGTTGAGAAACTGAAAACATTTACATAGTATTTAGACACTGAAAAGTTAAGTTTTTTTAGTATTAGGAAACGTTGGAATGGAAGAAGTTTACGAGTAGCAGATGATTATCCAATAATGAAAACTGTCCTAAGAAATTGTAAATATGTATTAATTACAAATACAGACTTCTAAAATGAAGACGCTTCTAGTTCAAGATAATTCTTTGTAAGTGCGTATCTGTCTCTTTTAAACAAAAATAGCTTACCACATGTAGACGACAATTACACTACTGAATAGAAGTGCAATTAATTAACGTTCCTAACAAACTCAGTGGAGGAATCAATTCTTAATTATGATCTACAGAGTGAAGTCTTCATACACATACCTCTCATACAACATATTATTGTCAATATTTCCCAAAAATAATAACGAAAAACGATATCGAAATATGTGGTTGTAAGAGCACATCTGCTACAGAATCAATTTATTGTATAAACGTGATCTTCGTTCACTCTACGAGTACGCGCATGCACACTTGTACCAGCGACCTACTTAAAGTAATATTATGTCTTTGACTTGACACATAATGTATGGTTTAATGCAGCTTCTATTCAACGTCAGTTTCCTCTTCAATAGTCTCTTAATTTATGGTATAACGACTGAAGATGAGCTAAGAATTAATTGTTTCAACAAACATATTATTATTATGATCAAATTAACCTCAATCAAAGCTCTTTTTGTGAGACTATTTCATGTAAGCAAACATCACACAAAATTTTTAATCATGACCACACTTTCTTGGTTAGGTAAGCAAAAGTAAATTCCACTATACAAAGACCTTGTAATAGTTAACCTTTGATTTTTTGACAAACATCTAATTCCTTAAAAAATCATGAAATTCTTCATACAACAACCAGTGTTACCAACACGATTTGCATACTTACCTCTAACGTTGGTAGCGTTTATTGCGACCAATATTTACCCCTAACATCGGTAACGTTACGACCAACGCAAAGCACCACTACACACGCCAAGCAATAGCAATCTGTAAAACATTAAATGCGAACCGAAAAGTAAATATCACGTGGCACACGAGATAAGAACGTAACAAACAAGCTGACACACCGGATACAAGCCGCTCCGTCAGAAATCCGGTGCAGCCGGCGACGGAAATCTACCGCTGGCATTAGCGTCGTAAACAAAACTGCCTTAAGCGTACAGTTACGAAAACTGCGGTTCTGTTCCACGAACTATTTGGTCATAACACCAATATAAGTGTATGCTAGCGATGGACAACGCCAAACTATATCACGGTTCGCAATACCAACTAGATTATATATATATTGATATATTTACTACGAGCCGTGCTCCGCGATTTTACCAAGAGAAATAGAAAACATCATAAATATCAGCCTAATCCATTCAATAGTTCACCTTCAGATTTATAATATTAGTAAGGTTAGTTTAAGTTTTTTGACCCATGTACCACCATATTGATAAGAGTCATCACGGTTAGTATATTAACCCCAACAATTATAATGTGATAAAAGGGCTGTGAACATTATTTATTATTTAATAGGTGACGTGACTATATTAGTTAATTCAGTTTAAATTATCCATTTGAAGAAAGGAAGTTCTACATAATTCACAAATTCCGTAATTACAGCTTTAAACAAATGCCTACTATGACACTTATGAATCACAATACAATATTTTTTATATATAGCCTTACTAAATAATTTCATACACTTCTAAAGCCCGCTAATTCCATGGCCATATCACAAGTGGCACAGAAAGTGCCAATCCTACAGAACGATATCATTAAGAGAGTGACTCTTGACCCATTTTATGAACACTAAGCAAGACAAGACTCGCCGATGAAGACTTTCTTTTAATCTGTTCTGACCGTATTTTTGTACAAGCCTCGGATATAGTTGTAGATAATAAATTCATCAATGCCAAATATTATCTTAGAATACCGGGAAAACATTGATTAACTAATTATATAAAATAAACCATAGTGATTATTTTCAGCATCAATTTAATGTTATCGTTTTAAATTATATAAACAATATCTTCAAGAAAAACTGATGTAATAATATGGTGTTTTTTCATATGAAAAGATTAATATGCTTGAAGTGATATACATATCTCATGGTTTAAAATAGAATGTTTTTTTATATGTAATATAAGAGGAGGCAAACGAACTGGCGCGTCACCTGATGGAAAGTGATCAGCGCCGCCCATGAGCA
>JADANM010006310.1:4683314-4717926 GCA_026213755.1 Eurema hecabe | reverse complement strand
TCCGTTATATCGGAATTCTTCCAAAAACTGCTTTATGTCGTGTTACTGCATCTGGTAGTACTAACACACTCAGCTCAGCAAACTTTTGCGACCGTCTTTGTAGCACTATTCATGGATGTGGCTATCATCCATACTTAATATTATAAATGGAAAAGTGTGTCTGTATGTTTGTCTTTCTTTCACGGCAGGATCGATTTAAAAATAAAATTTGAAATTTGATATATAGATAGATGATACCCTGGATTACAACATAGGAATCCTTTTAATCTGGGTATTGCCCCGGAACCGGGAATTATGCAGGTAAAACCGCGGGGAGCGGCTAGTATATAGTAATCTAGCCGACAGTACTACTAAGTGCAAACCACAATCTAGACACAATCTAACCGACTACATATTTTTAACCAGATATGGCACGCTGCTACTAGTAGATACTGTGGTGTCGCTCGCTGGGGCACCGTTCCTCATGGATGAATGGGAAGTAGATGCCGTCTACACGTCCACACAGAAAGCTCTCAGCGGCCCAGCTGGGATAACACCAGTTGCTTTTAGTGCTCTAGCTGAGTAAGTACCTTTATTAAGATCTTCTTCATCATGTTTTTAAGATTTCAAAGAAACTTTGAACTTACTGGGGCTTATTTAATTATAGACGTTGTTGTTACATAATAAGTGTATACATCTTATTGTACCTAATAATAGTTTTGATAGATAATGGACATTATGCATTACAGACGAACTTAACAAATTACAAAAGATGAAATAATTGTAATGAATATTTAAATTTAAAACAAAAGTAAACATTTCATGTCATTGCTTAAAAGTTCCTCAACCTTATTTCGTTGTTATTAAATGTATAAATTAATTAGTCATACTGTTATAAATTTCAGTTGATTTCTATTGCTTACTTTATTATTTTTAGGAGGAAAATAAATAATCGAAGTCACGAGCCGCCGTTTTATTTCGACGTCAAACTTCTTGCGAAACAGTGGAATTGCTATGGAAATACGAGAGAGTAAGGATAAACCAAGTCATTTTGTTTTTGTTACGTTAAGGAATGTACTGTTTACATATTATATTAATAATACACAAATAATGTGAAATCTTTACCTTTACTTGTCTCTAAGTAATACTATTGATTAATTTTATTAGTAATTGATATAGGACATATACTATAATTGTTATCTATACTTGAATTCATATTTCTCAATTCAATAAATAATTAAATCAATGAAAAGCAAAACGTAGTTATAGTCGAGTATAAAGAAACAATTGCTTATTTCATAGATGATATGTTTATCAATTGTAACTTATTTCATAGATATCATCACACGCTAAGTCCTCCCTTGATATGGGCTCTGAGATGCTGTTTAATGGAACTTTGCAAGGAAACATTACCACAAGCGTGGGCGCGTCACGCGAAAACTACAGCACATTTTGAGAAGAAACTCACGGAACTTGGCTTTGAGCTCTTAGTTCCTAAATCCGAGGATAGGTTATCTACAGTCACAACTGTTCTTCTACCTAAACGATGCAACAGCCAAGAATTCGTCAAATACATACGAGATAAGTGAGTTGAACAATCACTAGTTGTATATATAGTCATATAGGTATATTAGTCAAGTTAGGTAGTTAAGGCATGAAAACTTTATTACATTCAGAGGTTTTCTTAATCAAATGATTTAAGATTTTTTTTGTACTAAAACCGAGTGGTAAGGGAAAACAAGAGTACTGAATTTGAGGCTCTTCGATAACTTTTTAAAACTAATTCTTATTTCGTCCTTTGAAGTCATAGAAAATATATAAGTATAACTGAATAGTTATTTTAAATGAATGTATTTATCGTTATTTTCAGACATAACATCGTAATATTTGGAGGCTTAGGTCCGACGGCTGGGAAGGCCCTACGTATTGGTATAATGGGGGTTAATTCCCACGTAGAAATTGCTACAAAAATCGCAAATGCTATGGCGGAAGCAGCTCGGGTCCTGACGAAAAGTTCTCTTTAAACTATATTTTATTGAAATATTTGTAAGATTACAACTAAAACTATGAAAATGCGGGAATACTTTTTGGGCTATTTTTTGTAAGTAAAATTTATGTTGCAAGTTTGTTCCTAGTGCCTATAATATTTGTGATATTTTAAATAAAAGTATTTAATAAACTCGTTAGTTTTACTACCGTATTGTTGTTTAAAATAATGCTTGTTTGTAAAGTATTTATTTAAAATCCTCGTATCAAATGGGGGGCATAATGGGGAATAAAAACAATTTTAAGCGACGTTAACCAGCGGCCGATAGCACGAACAAATATGGCTGGCAAGCTCGGTGCGCCCGGGGCAGGACGAACTTGCCAAATGTGCCATCCGATAGCAGAACATTGTAGCAAATTTACAGCCACCCTATTAGCACTAAATCTAAACATTAACCCGATTCCGGTAACCAAACTTCACTGTTACTCGCTCGAAATATCGGTCACAGCAAGCGGAATATATTCACGCGCGACGCTTCACGCTTTTGGCGACCATCGTTATTAATGTGCATTAGTTGATGTTATGCAGTTTTGTTTTTGTCCTCGCCAATGGGGATTATCTTATCTTAACCTACACACTAGTGACGACATGTCTAACATACTATATATCATATTAATCCAATAAAGGCTAAAGCTGACATTTATAAAGCATAATTAGATTTTGCTTAGACCTTACGAGGTATGCATCGATTATTGTAAAAATAAATAATAAATAAATACACTTTATTGCACACCAGAATAAGAAAATAACATTAAAAACAGCAAGAGAAAGAAACACAGTACAAAAGGCGGTCTTATCACTATAGTGATCTCGCCCAGACAACCTGAGACCGAGGAAAAGCTAAAGAGAGTGAATAGTAAAAGGTGGTGTAAAAATAAACGATAAATTGTAACTATTATAAGCCTTCATTTTAATAGTAATAAAACGACAAGCATACAAGTAAATAAAAACTAAACAAATCTATTCAATACTTCTAATTGGTATAATACTCTAAGGACATCGACGGAATTGTTGATCAACGGGGGAATATAAATTCATACGATGAAAGACCTTCCCCTTCGCCTGCGATAATCATATAATAACAATCAAGTAGTTTATAGTAGTATAAGAGCTTTGATTAATTATCTACAAAACAATTTTGATTTTTAATGAATTCATGATTTTTTAATTATTCTTAATAGGTAAGTGAAAAAAGTGTTTAGTACTTAATTTTAAAATTTTATAATCGATTCCAATATCCACTTAAAGTGTATATTGTTTTTACAAACTGCATACATTTATACGACAATAATTAAACTACTAACTTACGAGTTTTATAATAGCTATGTATAGGGCTCTTTCATTTGCATTTTACGCACTCTGGCGTAGGGTGTAGTAGGATTTTTACAAAATTGGTTTGCATGGCGATGGATAGATAGTCACAAGTATACACGTGTATACGTGTGTGTTTGCAAATATTAACATAGAGTTATTCTAGAACTGAAACTTATATAATTTTACTTCCAAATAATATGATCACACCACTTAGAAATAAGTATAGGTTAGCAAAATAAAAGACGTTTAGATTTGGAAAAGTGATTTAATTTATAGTAAAACGGTATAATGATTCATATAATATTGTTTAACTGCCTCATCAGCCGAAATTATGCAGGTCACTTGATAAAAATAGTATATTTGATATGTATATTTAACACTGAAGCCAAAATTTGTATACAAAATTCTTCCCTTAATACATTTTGGAAAGAGAAACTATTATTTAATAAAAACGATGCAATACAAGCATACTTATAGTACATTTCATGGCTATTAGGTATGTTATTCGCAAGCCATAGTTTTACTCTACTTGTTAGACGATTAAACAAATTAAAACCAAGTAACTCGTATTTTAAAGAAATTACTATAACCATTATTATAATCAAAATAAAAATACAAAGTAGCCAATATCGGGTGAGTGACTATAATACATTTACAATTTTGATGGACTAGAACCCACAACAAAAACACGACAAATACAAAAATTTCACAATTTTTTGGCAATGCATCGTGATCTATAAATCTATAGAAATACGCGCCGTAAAAGCAATCCATTCCCTAAGGGGGCTAGACAGACATACATACATCCTAACTAAAGCAGACGTATGATCACCTCATGGCATTCGATTCCATCACATCATTATATTCGACTAGCTTCCTTAATTACGTAACTATAAAACTATACTTTACTTAACAGTAATTAAACAAAACTAGTCACCCTTCAGATAGAATATACTTAAGCTACCATCTTATACAGCGACATGCTTTAAATAGTACACATTAATATAGTAGAATCTAATAAAATACCTATATAACATAACTATTTACAAGCTGGCCAACATTCACAATAATACAATATCCTTATACTAAAACGTTAACACAGATTGATTAAATACGGTAATATTTAACGTTTATCGCGTAAACGGTCGCATTACACAACACTAAGCAAATGCACAATAAATATAACCAATTACTATAATAATGTGATGTTTCCAATAAAGATTACATCAATTCGAATTCATTATACACGATTTATCTTAAATATGCACATAGAGCAGGTAAATATAGAATAATAATTTATGTATTTACAATTATATATGGCACATCTTAACATCGACCGCGCATCGTTACATATCAAAATGTCCGCGTGAAAATTGCATTAAACATCAGTTCAATTTTGATTTGCTACAGAAGCGGTTGTAAGTTATTTCAATGGAATTTTGAGAACAATTTTTTTAGAATACAATTGAAAACAAGATGTCGTTACATTTTTTATTCAAAGTTTTTTTTCTCAGTGATTAAATTTTGAGTTGTTCGTGTTACATAAGGCTACTCCATGCTTTTATTTAATAGATACATAATACCAATTAAAATATATACCGGTGGGAAGTAGAGCGTCGCTTTGATTGCGGAAAAGGCAATAAACGACCGCGCGGGCGATTGCATCTTACAGACACTACTTAAATCAGACTTACACGCGAATATCTTAGTACCAATTAATATTAATTTTGAAAAAATTAGTATCCAAAAATTTTTTTGTAAATTATCAAGCACGACAGACGCTCACTCCGAGTATAAATCAGTCTTTGAACTTAAGCTAGATACGCAACACCTAAATAACCTGAACGTCAAAATGAGTAAACGCCTGTCGTCGACCCAAAGAAAATTTTAATTATATGTTTTAATTACAACTCGCGTCGATATAAGTCAGTGACGTTAACGTATCAAAATAAGTGAACCGACCGACTGAAGACCTCAATATGTGCTACAATAAAATATTCTCTATTGGATAAAACTTTAACAAATGCATTAAAGCTGTGGGCGTGTACAATTATACTGCGCTACAAGTTCTTTATACATATAATATATGCGAACATATAGATTTACATCAGACACTAATCACCAATGACATTCGAATGACATGTATCTTTAATATTCTTATTAGGTGGGGCGACATATACGGGTCGTCAGTACGGCAAGTATCCGCACACTACGTACACAGGCGGGCGTCAGTGCGGTCTCGCTTAGGGCGCGTTCACAACGTCTGGACTGAAATGTAACCTGAACGTTCGGTGGAAGCACTAACACTGGTGTGGGGTGGGGAGGGCGCTCAGCTGGGCGGGCGGTGCGGGCGGCGCGAGTGGCGCGCGCACGCGCAGCACGCGTCGCCCCGCCGCCGCCGCGTGCACGCCGCGCGACCGCAGCGCTTGCGCACGCACGTTACCACGCCATCCTGACAAACAAGAATATCAATTACATATCGAAATAGAAACTTAAGCACAACTCTTTCAAAAACTTTTAAATACCGAATTATGCTTTGAGTTTTTCTGTTGACTTGATATATAAATTTTTAACTTTGGCGTAATATGAAATAGCTCATAGAATAAAGGGGGCTCACAAATATATGCTATCATACTTTTTTTACTTTAAACCATACTTCCAGATATTAGCTTTCAAACAAATGCTACTGCTTTATTCCAACTCCAAAAGTGTAACAGACCTATTTACCGCTTCTTTCAATGATGAATTAAACTAAAGAATTCCTCAACAACTCACCTTGCACCTGCAGGTGACGCATCGCTGTTCTCCGTGTGAGTGGACGGAGGGATGCACCTCCTTGCCATTAGGCAGCGGCCCGCCGGGGAACTTGCACCCGCCCTCCGCGAGGATTTCCTCAGCGGTGCGGGGAGCACCCTGGTCTTTTAAAGTTTCTTCTTCAGCTTTCTTGGCTTTTACCTGAAATTTAAGAATTTTAATAAGTTATGATGAGTTGTAAATGTAAAAGACTCATTCATTACTCTCATTATCATGCTTTTTACAAAATAGTTTATGTAAACTTTACGGTATGACTTAAATAGGGTACCTCAGGACAAACTCTGCAGCAAGACTTCTTGTCCGGTCTATAAGCATCCTTCTCCGCGCACTTCAAAGGCGGGCACTTCACTCTCGGACACTTGACTTGTCTGGTAGAGAACTCGCAAGTACAAATGGCGCAAGTGTCGTAGCCACCTGGCACTAAGTACGGATGCCAGGAAGAGCCGGGCGCGTGATACTGTCCAGCTAAGTGGCAGCCATGTGATTCGTTCCATACTGCCGTCGTAGAATCTGAAATGCAAGAAATCATTTGAGTATATTTTTCATTAAGTGTGAGATACTTAAACACTTAATCTGGTCTTGGGAGCTTTAAACATTTATTATTAATATTATTATAAATAATGAATATACCTAATACCTCACCAAAAATGTGATGCGTTTAAAAGAAGCACGTCACCCGTCAACTCACTCCAGAACTGTCAAGCTTTTTGAGTGTTCATGGGCGGCTATAACCACTTTCCATCAGTTGGCTGGCCTGTTCGTTGGTCCCCTATATTATAGAAGAATATATAGCGAGTATAAAGAGAGTACTCACTGGTACAGACGGGGCAGCACTGTCCGGGCGGGTGCATGAGCGGCGCAGCGCAGTCGACGGGCGGGCAGCGCACCGGGTCGCACCGCAGCGCGCCTTGCACGCATCCGCACATGTGGCACGACTGTGGATGATAACAAATATGATAAAAATCTTCAATAAGGAATACGAGGAGGATAGATACAATTTAATGCCGCCCGGGAAGGTACCGCCCTCCCACAAAAATCCAGCAACATCCAGGTAATGGCATCTAATAAGAGATGTCAATGCGTTTCGTTTGGTAAGTATGCGCGCATCGGCACATTATCGATTCCTTTATTCCTTTCATTTATAAATACTTTTTTTTCACAACTTTGTACTGAGCGAAGGTAGTCGTTAACTAACAATTAAAGCTACTGCTCAGTTGCCCACCATCTTACAAAAATCATTCAGGCCGTGTCACAAAGCGACAATCTCACCTCAGTAGCCATCCATTGCGCGCCGTCTTCATACGAGCGTCCCGCGTAGAAACAGGACGCAGTGTTGGACAGCGAATTGTCCGGCGGCACCACGTGCGTAGGCGGGTAATTGGGACTCAGCTCGTTGTCCACGGTGTACGGCACAGACGGCAGGCACGAGGGGGGCACGCTTATCTGAAATTACATTAAACACCAATAAACTACCAGTATAATATTATTCAAATCTTTATACTGTCGCGTTTTGAGCACTTTCAAAATATTCTAAATGTGCAAATATCTATCATTTATTTACAACGACTTAATTTTATCTGTGATGAATAAATAAAGGACTCTGATTCTTGAAATCGAACTTACCTCATTACAACCCTCTTGAAGCATGTAAAAATATTAAATCATTTATCAATCATAGAAAGATTAATTAGCATTGTATTTTTTTTATTTAATACGATCCCAACAACTACACAGTCGAGCTTGTACACATAAAATTTAGTAACCAAAGATAAAAGTAAAGTAAAAACTAACCTGAGGTAACCGCGTGCGCAAGAATTCAGTGCCATTACTGCCATTATCCTGCGTGCGTATGTTCAAGTACGCAGCGCCTGCGTGCAGGGCTGATAGCTCCGCTGCGGTGGGCTCTAGTACTGCGCCTTCCGAGGAGCCTAGCGCCCGCGGCGGCCCTCCGCCCAGGGCGTGGGATTCTAACCACGGAGACCACGACCCGCTGTAGCCGTTTACGAACACCTGTGACGTAAACCCGAGTTATTATTACGTATTATATAATATTATAATCCTTATCCTTACAACACGTTGCCTTCAATAAAGGGTTTAATAAGTAAACAAGCTATTCCACACCTATTCACCCGTAATTGTACACCGTAATAAATTATACAATTTATGTTGGACAATATATAATGGAAATAAGAAATAATACAGCTTCGTGTTGGTAAAAAAAATTCACAATCATTTCTAAAGGTCCATAAATTACCCTTTACATTGCATCGATAATGTATATAAATTATGATATGCGAATTGTTAACATACCTTACATTAGATATATTCAATGAAGCATTTAATTAGCGTTGGATAAGTTCTAAGTTTTGTCGTGTGGCATGTTATAAAAAATACATCTACTTTATAAGGGTGAAACTGACCTCATAGTTGATCCCACAGAGCGCGTCAACAGCGACCCAGGCGAGGCCGGCGGGCGGCGCGGCGGGCGCGGGGCCGGGCGGCCGGGTGTCCGTGCGCCGCAGCAGTGCTGGCCCCGCCCCAGCCGCGTCCGCCAGCGAGCGCGCCACTAACCGCCCGCGAAGCAATGGCGGACCTGCGTATAAGCATTCACTTTCATTTTCTACAAATAACTAAGAGATACATACCTAATTGATATATTATAACAAATTAAAGGATAAACACTTTCCAGTTTAATGAGAGATATTTAATTTTTATGCAACTCTGGATCGAATATTTCACAAAGTTCGTTAAATTTCGTTTTTTTCTTATTTTATCTAAATAAGTCCAAATCACTAGACAATATAAATAAAGCCTCTTTCCAGTATCCTATACAATAATTGTGCTTAGAACTTAAGCTACGCAACGGATAATGATGCGATGAGATGTAAGGGAGTAAGGTTTATTTACCCGTATCAGATCCAATATGCACTGCTAGCTGATCTTCGTAAAGAGGAGGGAATATCCTCGCACTGGGTCGGGCGAGGACCCCCATTCGTGTGTCCAAAATTTCCACTTGCGAGTGACGCTTGCCTTGCTCTTCGACCAAAGTTATTTTTGGATCCGTTAGACTTAGATTTTCTATCTGAAAGTTAAGTTAACAAATATGCTACAAATATGCGTTTGGTCCATCCAGAATATAACAATTCAAAAGTATTAATACGTGTATGCAGTCATATTAAATTAAACTTAAAACTTGTCTCAAAATTAATGTCACGTTTTTCATTTATTTAATGGGTCATACTTAGTAGTAAGTCATTGCATAGAATTTCCAAAAACTTGAAAGTCCTTGTATAAAAATGTATGAACTTACTTGTATATCATATACCAGTGACCCATCCTTATCAATGTAAAGCAAAGCCAAGCCTTCTGGTACAGGGGCAGCTGGCAACCGTTCCGCCATCAACGGCGCATGGAACACTTCACAGGCCGCCCTCTGCCTCACAGCACCAGACACGCGTCTTTCAGGAGTACCCATAGCTTCCACTGACAGTAGTAATCTCCCTCTTGCTAGAGATCTCAATTCCGCAGCCGATACTGGAGTAGACACTTCAATTATATTGAACTCGTAGCTTGGTTTATTCATTTTTTGAATCTGAAATTTATTTTCAACCAAATTTAATGATTATGATAAGATGTACATGTATCCGTAATATATTTTAAAGACGTTTTTTTGTAGATAAATAAAACGTCAAAATAAGTGATCATAATTAAATCTAGTAAAACAACAAAATTTCAGATGATCTGGCGATCATATTAAATATTTTATTAATAAGGAGTTAAATAGATTTTAAATGAATTCTATCTTCCTATCTTATCATCTTTATGTTCTTAAAGTTCTTACCTCATCAATAATAGTTTGATTCTTCTCAGGCAAGGTGAGCTGTACTCTTATAGCTTGGTCCCTCGAGCCGGGCTTGAAGATGCCATTGAATACAATAGCTACGTGTAAGCTCGGGGCAGCTCCAGCCGCGCCGGTGACTACAGCTGTACCTCCCCACCACCCCTCCTCCTGTCCTGGCACCCGGTAGTCATCGCACGCGCCGTTACCGATCGATACCGGCGCGTGTTCCGGCTCTAGGAGAGATGTAAACATCTCCGTTGATAACGCTGGGTACCTGTAAATGTAAAATAGACGGGGCGTTTTATTTCAGCCGTTATTTTTATTTTTGTGAATGTTTAAATGTAAAAGTTATGTATTTGTAAAAAAAATATATTCAATTCAACAGTTCAAAATACAAAATTTTGTATGTACAGAAATCCTATCCTATATCCTAATTCTAAATTACTTCTATCATTCTACTGTGTTAGTTACAAATAACTTAAAATCTATTACTATCTAAGTATTTTAAAGTAAAAATAACTACGCTCTTATATCTCTAGCCCATATTATACCCAAAATAGCTTCCAATATATTCAGACAGATAATGAAGTCACAATTCAGTGGATTTCCATTGTAAGTATACTAGGTAAATACACCACCTCGTCTAGACTCTACTAATGAAGCCAAGTGAGTTTCCGTTATTAATCATACGGTTAATTTAATACGAACAATGAGGCTTCTAGCGATATCCTTGAAACAATATTACAAGGTCAAATCTTTAGCATACAAATTACGTTTCGATTATGCGTATTTATTGGGGGAATTTTGTTATACATTAAACAATACGACGGGATCTGTATTTGAAATTAAATTATTTCGCATATTAGTAAGATTCACGGTAATGACTGTCCAAAATTTGTATTATATTTAGAATATTATTGAATCATCATTGGACAGTCAAAAAAGATCTTATGCACAAACTGAACATCATATAAAAACATAACGACCTTCTCAAAACACATAGACTGTCTAACAATAATTTATATTTAGACTACTAATATTATAAACCAATTTTGTCCAATAATAAACTCGTTCATTTCATACAATATTTTAATAGAATTATACTAACACACATATAAGGACCATAAACACCAACTTTCATAAATATCACGTCATCACTATTAATAGATATTTAAATATATAAACCACCTTTGCATAATTTAGCTAGTAAGAAATAATTGGATATAGGAAATTGTAAGTAAACCTTCTACCATTTACTAGTATTTCTCAGATTTGTATGAAAGACGTAACAACTCAGCAAATGGGCCGTACACCGGTAATGTTAGCGATTGTAATGCATCGAAAACATAGCTGCATATAAAGCTGCATTACGTTTTATGAAAGCGCTCATATAAACGCTATTTTACGATTATTCTCTTGGGCCTTACAAGACCTGAATGGATATAGACTTCTACGCTTTACGCCGCCTTAATCTGATAGGTCAGTCATTGTACTAAATAAAGCATTTAGTGATTGTAAATTCGTATGCGTCCATTTTCTTGCTAGGGCTTATACCGCTATATTTCTTGAGTGTATTTGATTTACGGCATAAACCCAGTACTAAGTTAGTACTAAATTCTAAAACAATTTTGATTTTGGCTCAATACTTGAATACGTAGATTACCTTTCAATTATATTTCTAGTCCATTTATAAATAGAATAGCGAGGCTTATTTTAGATTTTTTATATTAGATTAAATGCTGCTAATTTTAGTAACAAAGTAAGATCTAGATATTTTCGTAGTCTACCTGCTAATGCGACCACTAAGAGCGCTGTCCATAGAATTGTTACGCTCGTCTCCCCATATTAACGCCACGTACAAAGAACCTTCTCTCAACAAGCGCTTGTACTCCCGAGGCACTCTGCGCCAAACGCCACACAACTGCAGAAAAGTAATTGTTAAAATAAAATTGAATAACATAAGCTCTGCATTCTCCTTTAAAACTAAATAAAAAGTGACAGTGACATTTTGTTCATATGACTGTTTCTTCACTAACTTGTTATCCTAATAGTTCTATAAGTTATTTAATACATAAACATATCACACAAAATAGATATAAACCAAACAAATGATTACCTTGTCTGTTTTTTCTTCGTAAGTGGCGTGTATGCCCGGCGCCTTCTTCAATGGATGCTCTAAAAGCATCCGACCTCCTTTATCCAAAAAGGCTAGCGCTCTCGGCTGAGTTGCCATTGAAGGTCCCAATAGGACAGACCAAAAAAGATGGCGACGTCGGAACGTGAAACGTGCGGTGGCAACTCCGGTGGCAACAGGCACCCCTGTCATGTCATCTCGTCGGATACAAAGAGGCGATCTGCCAGTCAAAAGCGCACCGAAATCTGTTAACAATACAATTTTATTTTTATCGCCATTTATCACACTAAATCAAGAGTAGAACTAGAATTCTGATGATAAATTGCTAAAAAGCGTGTCATGGAAAACCTGTGACCTACAAGATTTAAATTAGATCGTAAAAATATGATTTTATTAATAAATTTGTCACAAAATGTTCTTACGTTTCATACTGAGTTCCTCTTCTTCCTGTCCAATAACGATAGTAGGGCTATCCTCTTGAACGATATCAGGAGCTGAAACAAAACACAAACATTGATCAAATGCATCGGTAAGTACTACGAGTAAATACACACTAAAATGAATCAAGGAAATATTGCCACGAGTGCCAGCCAACTGATATAGATGAAGGTAATAAATTAATTAGTGCATACGTGCATTTGCTTTGAATAGATTTATCTAATCTAAATGGTCATATTTTCTGTATAGGTTCCCTCTGTTGTTATTCTTTAGTATTGCTTAGTTGGTTCGTTAAGAATAATCGCGAAGCTCGTTAGAGAGTTTAGGGGCCAATTCGCGAGACCTACCCGACCCCTCTATTCGGGTTGATTGGATCAAGTGATATTCAATCGTAACAGAACCGCCGTCTAGACGGCGACATCGAAATTGTCATTTTACAATACTTTCTTACAAACTTTAGCAGTAAAATCTAATCTCAGCTCACAGCAGTATAAATCATATGGCTCTTCAAAGTAACTGTTGCAAAATTCAAATTTGCCATCTATAACGTCTCCTAATATAATATGTATAGACGTACATAGCTATTGTCCAAGTTTATAAGAAGTTTAATTTTTTTTAATTCAATATTTACTACATCTGTCTTTTGACTGAACACTAAAATCCTAAAAACTTATAGTGACGAATTGTAAATAGATCGAATGAGACTTAATTTATTTCTAAACATGGCGGCAAAACTACCTCGTAAATAATTGACTGCTTAAATATAAATTGTTCAATTACAATTTATTGTGATTATAAATTAATCTAGAAGCAGCTGAGGCAAGTTAGATTAATAAATAATTTATTAATTCCAATAAATACGGTTTCACGCCTTGCTTAAACGCTGCTATCTCCGACACACTTCTGAATAAGGATAGATACGTTGCATCTCAGGCTATAAATTATAGACGCAGTAAATCCTCTTATCGCACCTGATTATGCCCTCTGTGATATGTTAAACAAGCAATTTCCTCACTAACTTTGGTAAACATTATTACGAGTGGACTTGTTTACGCAATCAAATCTCGAAGGCAGATTATGATTTAGTAGCGTAGGGTGGCGCCGATATATTTATAACAATCTGTGTTTAATGTCCAAGACATGCTCAGATTTATAACGGGTGGCGCCAATAGCGCGTCACAATATGCGATCTATTAGTCTTACACGCGATCACGTATTTCGGTAGACTGTATAGAATTTTTATTTAAGACAAGCCGCTCCCTTCGGTTTTACACGTATTTATGCATGTATTATACACATAACCCTTCATAATTATAAGACTTGAATATCAGTTTCGTAGTTTTAAAGATGCATAGGGACAGACAGAAGAAAGCAACTTTGTTTCATACTATGTAATTATTTAAGCTACTGTTGTTGCTTTTATTCAATCGGTGTTGACTTCAAAACATTATTTAAAGTACGACGTTATAAAAGGCGTCTTTTACACCGTTATCGTGCCTAAAGGGTACTCGGTATGTACTAGGTAGTTACTCTGCATTCTTCTTTTCTGAACGGTTTGAGATGTGAGCGACGGCGCCGCGCCACCTTTGACTCGACCGAGCGCGACACAGCCGCGGCGCCGATTTGCGTGCGCGTGTGTGCGTGTGTGTGTGCGTGTGCGTGCGCATGTGTGTGTGTGTGTGTGTGTGTGCAATGAATATTTATGCACATCCACGCACACAATACACGGAGAAAATCAACTTCACTCAAGGTGTCACAGAACGTTTCCACTCGTTAATGTCATTTAACGTAAATTTAAACTTTTGAAAGCAGCCTTGAGTGTACAGACGTGACGTGACTAGATCGGAGACGAGTTCATTCCCAGTCCAGTCGCGGTGTAACGTCTTTGGGCCTCTTCGCAGCGAGTTTTCCAATCGTATGATGTAACCAGGCGCCGCATTGACGACTACGTCTACAACCGATACCATGAATAGACCGGCGTTCACGACACTTACGATGATAAATAATTCATTCTCGAGTGATGTGTAAAAAAGCATGTCTCTTACGTTACAGGTGCCTGGCGATTCCGAGAAATGGTGGCTGGCTTCAGTTCGCTCATACTGATTTTTAGCCGCGAATAAAAGGAGCCAGTTAAACAATGTTCATAATACATAGAAAAAAATTTTTGGATTTATTTAACAAGACCTGAATACTTAAATATTTAAAGTAAGTATACAACCAGAATTTGCAGTTACGCATTTGTTTACCGCAATTTTAAAAAATTTGGCACACTTATCTCAGCGTGTCGTCACTAAGCTAATGCAAATTAGCTAACAAGGTCTCGACATTGAACATACAAAATTACGTCAGATAAATGCATTAGAAAGTATCTTGAGACTGATTTCTATCATATACATTCCTTTTTTTAGATATTTTTCTAATACATCGCAATTCGCAAAGTATATCAAAAGGCAAAAAGTCGTTTGAAAAATAAATGGCAAAACACAGTTATTTAAAAATCACGACTAGTTTTAAAACATTAACTTTAAATAAAAGCATTGTTTATTATTTTAATAGAAAATCTCAACGTGTTATATTCAAAATTTGATGGTTTAAATCAACTTATGTAGGAACCTATGATATGTCAGTTACTATAGTTTTCAATTAAACGCAATAATTCTGGCTTAAGGCCATATGATCAAATATTAATTATGAAATCTTTTCTTATAAAATTCTTTTCATATGTTCTGCACGCATAACACAATCAAACACTAGACAAAACCATACGTGAGTATTAATAAAATATTTGTTTAACAATAAAATTATAAGACTGTGTATCGTTATTGACTTCTTTTAATACTTTCCGCGCAACATTTCACTTATAAAGCATTATCAATAAATCTCAATTATTAAACGCTTGACCTACTTGCAGTTAAAGCAAAGTGAAGATACGATTGATACAATTGTATTGTTTTCATTCAGACCGGATCTTTACTGAAATGTTTTTTATTTCTAACGGCAAATATTTTACGAGAGAAAGAAATACATAAATGTATTTCCATTGTTCACGGCTGTAACTGTACGAATTTATTTTATAATTGCACTTTGTGTTTTCGGTCTTTATATGAACGAAACGTATTATTTTTAAACAACTCTATAAAGATACAATCTGATGGTTGAATTTTATTTTTATTGGAATTTCTATCATATCTTAAACAACAATTCCAAGTCACACATACCGCTATAAAAATGTATAGTATTTCATTACATAACATATAAATAACCTCAGTTTTAATATAATTACTTCGATATACCGTATTGAAAACATCTCTATAGTTGATTGTAACAATGCACGTTGATAACCATAAATGACGTCCAAGCCAAAGTCTAATTGACAAAATGTAAGGCAAATCAGTGTGTGTTTAGCTTTTCTATTAGAGCTATCAACAATGACACGGTATAGGTTCGCTTATTGCGTGTACCGGCTTGTTTGCAGTCGGCTCGAACTAATTTATAGCTACGGTATATTTTGCAGTGATTATGGCGAAGAATGTTTGAGGCGCGGTCTTATTGTTGCAGATTGGCACGCAGCTACGTTCGTGTGACGTGTCGCTGACTGCTTACACGCCCTTATAACGACTATCAGCGTCACCATGAGCATACTTCAAATATTGGCTGGCTTTCAATGCCCATTTTTATTGAAAAATACAGTAATACCTATGGCAAATTTCTATGTGCTTTCAATATATATATACTCCTAAGTGCGGTACAGAGTAAAATCTGATCCAAAATCCATTTAAAGTCAACGCTATTTAAGAGGGTGTGTTGGTAAAATGTCGACGCAAGACCCATTTGCTTAAACGGCTTAAAGAATAATCGCTTACAAAACGGTATGCCCACATCAGAAAATTGGTGTTCACGCCCGCGTGTGCCTTGTACGGTGGCGACGAACGACGTATTGTACTGGCGCTGGTAGCCGCGGCGTCCTATGTACCGCCGTTTACGGAAGAGCGCTTAACCAAAAAAGTAGAACAACAAACCACGTCCGCGCTGTTTACAAGACGTGCAACACTCCGACCGCATTGTCCTTCGGTGAAACGCTATTTGCATTTAACGCCTACAAGCCCAGACGGAGTCGAACCGTTGTCTTAACAATCGGGCCTTATTTTCTCCTAAGTATGCATCATGCATGTCGTTTGTTTAACTACACTTACCAATTATTTTTTTATTATTTTGTACCAACAGCAAATTTATTTGTTACTTTCGTTTGGAAAATGTTTTTTTTAATGAAATAATAATGAATCATGATAGTGGATACTGGATCCTATTTCAGATCCTAGTTCACGTAAAGAGTGACAAATCTACAATTCAGTCCAAGTCTAATAAAAGTTAAATCAACAAGATCCTTCTTATACTAAGACGTTCTACACATAAACTTTACCTTGTTATTAGTGTAGAATGTGAAATGATCAGTATTCAGTACTTACACTGCATTGTAAATTCGATGTATTTAAATATGTATACGTATCAAGAACCCGGTGCAAATGCGAGACGCCTGATACTATAGAAAATGGTGTGAGCGAGGTCTATCAGCGAATGACATATCAAATTGCACGGTACATAGCTCATATAGGTGTAAGACGGTAAGAGAACAATCAATTTTGTTATTTACTAATGGTCCATTAAGGTCTATTTCAGATAGTCAACTTATCTTTATATTACCTTTAATGTGTTCTACATTGTAAATCGAACAGCGAGGACGCGCACTGAGATCAAAGGCGATCCGTTTTGAATTTACAAGTAGAACATCGTACAACTATAATACTTATGTATCGAATGAGTAATGCGTATACAAACTAAATTATAGGAAACAACATATTTTTAATCTAGCCGGCTTACATCGAAATTCCTTTGGCAAAAAATTCCAGCGTCATTTATATTGTCAATGCTGAATTGCCAACGCACTTAATATTGTGTCGTAGCAAAATCTATAAATTAAGAATAGTTGACCTGATTCTTTAATAAAAGTCGGCGTAGTGCATGTCAATCACTAAGAGGAAAAGGCGGCGATAATACATCTTTGAATTTAGCACACTGGAATTACTTTTTGTTGGATGATACATCAGTGTAATTTCCCTGTCCTGTGTGTGGAGCTTTAGCCATTTATCCTGCTTATTACGTGTATTAATCTCAATTACATTACGAACTACAATTAAATATCGATATATTTAGTAGCTTTAACTATACTCGAATAAAATAAATTATATTATATTAAATAATTTAAAGGAAACCGTTCCCTATTAGTACCTAAAGTATTATTGTGTTTAAATTATTTTTGAAGAATTTTTTGAGAAATGCGTGACTTATGGTTTTTTTAATTGAAGTAAGTACTAGAATAACTATACTTTTAAGATTTTTTTGGCAAGAGATGGTTTGACGGTTACTTAAACTTTAGCCCAGTTTTACAGAATACCTTGTTACTAATAAATAATTCAGTAAAGCGAATACACTGACAATGGAACTGTCATCTTTCTATCGTATATCATAATCTTAGATGTATTAGTTTATCTATGATAATGAATTTTAAACAATTCATCGTAAGTTATGAAACATATTATACGTGTAATGCGCCCACCTGCACTATCATTAACCTTGATCTAAGCGTGAACTAAATATTAATTGCTACGAACAATACTAGGCGCCGGTTCGCGGGTTGTCTTGAACGCTGGGCATTCAGTGAAGCCACATGGCGTCCGGGCCTTGGCGCCAGTCTGACCATGAAATGGAAGATATAAGGTCGAAGGTCTTCGTCTTTGAACTCCGGTACATTTTAATTTTTATGGGAGTAACGTCGGTATATTATACGGATAACATTTTGATATCATTAATGTTGTACAGTTTTTTTCATTTGCTAAATGGAAGATATAAATTAGTAATGAAACTATTATCGAGTAGAATTATTAAAAATGAAAAGGTTTTATTTTATATGAAAATGGAAATTTCCACTCTATTTTACTCGCGAAATTTTTATGGCTATAATTTTAAGCCATTTACTTATTATGGCTGTGAAAATATTTTTATCTCAGATTTATATAGTAATCTTTAGTATGGTGATACACGGCAATATATTTTTAAGATTAGATAATATACTTAAAGACTTAGTGTTCGTAGAAAATCTAGGACGGCTAATCATAAAAAATAATCTGAAACAATATCCGGTAACTAACTAAAATATCATGGGCCAGAAATTAACAGACCATATTTGGTAAAACCCTTAGAATCTAAAGTTAAATTGTTTGATTGTACATATTTAAGACTGAAGTATTCTGTAACGCATCATAAGTGAAAATATATCTATTCATATAATTAATTGAAACTTGAAATGTATACTACTTACATACCATTTCTCATTTGTTCATGGTGTATACTTTTCCTAGTTTTAAGAATATATTTTACTTTGCTTTCAGAATAATTTATACCTAGTTTATTTTTTTTTAATTATATTACATGCATATCAATGAAACACCAATACAGTTCAGAATTTACACGTTATGTAACAGCCAGTAACTGTTCTTGACATTATTCGTTAACCAGATTCACATGTTTTATGAATCATAGCGATACAAAGGCAGTTACTATCTATAAATGCAAATCTTAAGATAGGATATAGTGAAACATTGAGGTAACGTTGTTTAATGCTGAAGATAAAATATCATTACATAGGTATATCTGTGTCAAAACAAGTAAATTGGTTACAAAGGGCGTAGGGTCAAGCCTATAACATCGTATCAATTGATTAGTGTGGATATTAATCGTGTTTCTCGTTATTAAGCCCATACTATAAGGGTTTGACTTTAATTATATGTAACTTGGCTTTACTCGCAAACGCTGATGATTCTTCCATAATAGAATATTATATAATAGAATAACGAATTCCCATACAAACTTTGAACACCTACTTTCACACATCGTAGTAAAGGATCAAGTTCTCATTAAGTGCTTTATCAGGTTTCATCAAAATCAGGACAGCGGTATAGACGTTAGATACAGAAAGATTAACTTTAGCACATACAATATTACTAAGAATTAAGTACACTTATGTAAGTGTACTTAATTCTTACTAATAATGTTTGAAATGTTTACTTGAAATGTTTCAAGAGCACGAAAGGTAACTCACAAATAATTATAGGACGTGACTCAATCGCTGATAATAATAGTTCTAAGCATCTCATCACGACCACAGCTGACATAGGAACTGTATATGACGTGTATTATGTACACAAAACATATACTTTCATTGAAACACCTATAATCATGCAAATACGATTCCATTGAAAATCTATCCATCTACGTTAATTTCCAATAGAAGATTATCGTTGCTGCGTAACAACGTCACGTTTTGCTCATTTTCCCCAATTTATTACCGTGTTTGTGCTAATGACAACTTACAACAAACGCTATATACAATTCACTTTAAATCATTTTGCTAAATAATAACGTATACATTTCGAAATACTATTACATATTATGTATGTGATGTGGACTGTTATTAAGAAAAGATAATAGAACACCTTAATAAACGAGATTGAATTAATTATAACATTTAAAGTAGAGTCAGACAGAAGAGTCATGCTTAATTAAGCCCTTTCACACCGGGTTGGTACCACCCTTAATCGAAAAACCGGCATGTACGTATGATATCTCGTTAGAGACAGCGTTGTAATTCGTTCCGTAAAAGGAGCTACCAGTCTTATTGTTCCTTTATTATTAAAGAAAGATGTATTTAACGTGAGAAGAAAATAATAATATTGAAATGCTAGGTTTGGAAAATGTCATAAATGTGCATTTCTAATTGCAAATTTGAATTTTAAACAAATCTTAAACTTGGTTCAAGTCAAAAATAAAAAGTAAAGAAAATCTTAAGTATGGTTTCTAAATACGTTTGTCCTTAATTTTTAAAATGTTTAATAAATCTAAGCTAATCTAAATTTCGATGTAATAATGAAATATGACGTAAACTTATTGCTCATGTGCTTTAATAATTAACTGGTTTATTGAAGCCATTTACGTCAAATACGTTCATTAATTTTTACGGCCTTGATATAATAAAAAAATGCAACTCATGCCTATTTTGCTATTAAATTCCTATAAAAACCTTAGTCTTAATTACAAATAATTCAACATTTTAATTACAAGAAAAATATTTAGTAATGTTTGCTTCACTTTATAAACAAACGCTTCGATTTCACATATGTCTTGCGCTCAGGAAGAAAATGGAATGAGGTCCCTGAATGAGTCTTATTAGTTGGATTCCCCGGGAGGCTTGAAAGATTGGGGTAAACAGTTCTCGGGGAAAGCGCGTTCCACCCCGTAGTATATATTTTAGGAACGCTGACATGGCGTACATTGAGTTTACAATGACCTGTATACAAAATATTAAAACCAACATTCCAAGTAAATGTAACACTTACAGGCATACAGACAAATATATTAAGAATTTAGAATCAATCACATGAAGTCACGAAGAATCACGAAAAATTACGAAAATTGTCTCTCACGCTGGCGACAAAGTTGAAGTAATGAAGCTAATAATTATTTCAAGCCAAACTTTTCCACACAAGGAATTTGATAAAGCAAAGTTACAATATAAAGTTAAGTCACATTCCGTCCAGGCTTTAGATTCATAAGCGTTTAAAACAGCCTTTCTTTTATATACCTTCATAGATCGCGATTATATATCTAAAGGTAAGCACATAATAAAAACGTTTGTCAGACATATTACTACGCTATATATTTACGTGAAGCCCAAATAACACGCAATGTTTATATATTCCTCTCATCGGCGAGCCGCACTCACGTAGTTCAATAAACATCTATGTCATCGAATCCACACTACACCTCACAAGTGCTTCCAATAACAATTATTATACTAACCACTTGATACACAAATGTTTTACTATGTGTTATAATTATCATTATTCGCGTACGCAATGCGTTAGGCACACCAAGAGCTAACACTATTACATATTCTACAATAACATACCGTCTTAATAACGGAGCGAAAATTTTCTTAGAAACTACCCTCATTTCGTTATGAAATCGACTCATACGCTTAATGTTTACCTACATCGCACTTACGAAGACCTTAATACTCTGTTTATTGATTCTATCAATGCATTTCCGCTCATAAGAGGATAACGTGACGGAATGTCCCGTCATATTTAGCACTTTTCACGCAGAAAATGTATTCACAGCACGTATATAACACTCATGAATTATTACAGTTTAAAGAGGACCGTCTGAGGACACCGTCCATTCATATTCAAACGGCAACAACAGATGCAGAAAATAGCAAATGATAGTCTGATCATAAAATTACATATGGGCGGGTAAGTGCTGGCGCCACGTTTCTCTGAACAATAGTCGTATCGCTTTAGCGTCAAACGACCGATCATAACCTGCAGTGCGCACAGGCACGTTAATGTCGTGTGAGTATTTAGAGCGATTTATGTAGCTCATATTGTTACTAACGTCCTTCCTTTAAATATGTATGTAATAACCAGAGATTATTTGAGAATCTTCATGAATAGTTTTCCTATTTAAGTAAATATATTTAGATCAAAACTAAAGTACAAAGATACAAGCTTTTTGATTAAATATTTCTACAAATTCTATTTCTGAAAAAGTCAACTAAAATTAAAAATGACAATCGTTGTAGTTGAAGTTTCAACAAGACGTTTAAACTAGTATTATAGTATATCTATATTAAAATTTGCAACAGAATCTTAAAGGCGCGATTTCTATTCACAGTACAGTAAAGCTACATAATATCTTACTGCATAAGTTAGCGTAATGCAATAGCGATAACCTCGTGGCGACAAAAGGACGTCATCAACAATCTATAAATTATAAAATTATGTCCACAATCATTATAGTATTCGGTTTATTTAGTTCAGAATGAATAAAAATAATATTAACTTTCTAATAAAACGCCTACATTTTCGAAACCGGTCCTGAAATGTCTTACACTCTGAAATAGTACAGTAGGAAATACGTTACGACACTTTATGTTATTGGTACTTTCGGAATGGACATTGCCGGGGTTTCTGATCGTGTAGTGATAATGAGACAAATAGTTATCAGTGTATCGGAGGCAGTACCGGTGGCTATACCCATTCTGACCAAATTTGCCTAGAACCGCCGCCGGCGCCGGCGCCAGTCTACTTTCCAAATAGCCTTCGTGTCTCGCCTGTGACCTTTTACGCACACTTGCCTTATGGACCTACTCCACTCCTAGCTTCATAGATTCGAGCTGACTTCTGACAGAAATATTTTAATTGCAAACATTATATTTATTTTTCTTATCAACTCGTACCTTAAGAGGGCCGTAATTATAGGAACCGTTGCAATTAGTCGTTAGCCAGTAATTCAATTTATACCACTAACTAACACACGCTAACTAGTGGCGTGTCTATTTTATAATTCGTCAAATAACAAACAGATACCTTTGACTGATCGTAAAGTATTGTGTATTTATGTCAACAGTCGTGATTGAATAGAACAGTTATATTAAGAACAAGATAATAACACTATATCAAATTTAATACCCAGCATGCAAAAGATAACGATAATGGTTCGTCGACATGAATAAATGGTAGCGAATCGTGAATAGTAGTACTACAAATATGCGGATAACTATGTCGCAGCTAAAATGTGACTCGACAAGGTAAATTTTCATTAGTGCGACAAGCAAGATAATAACCGTCCTTGTGGCGAAGTGGCCTTTATGCCTTTACTGACTATAGCGAGGAAAGTATTGTCGACTTGTTCGTATTAAAATATATTTGAGAATAACACAGCACACTACTTTTTATTTTCCTTATATTTTTCATCATTAAGCCTTCTACAAATATTTGCCGAACTAAATGTTTCCATATAAGATATTTTACGATAACAGCGAAGCAAAATTATATAATTTTAAAAGCGAAAATCGTAACAAAACTTAAAAGTGTCAAATATTCCACATCTTATTCGCATCTAAACAGAAGTATATTTGACTATGAATTACGAAAATAAACTAATAAGGAAAATAAATAAATTGTATGAAATATAACTTTATTTAATATTGGGAAATACAAACAGATAGAGTTGATTGTATATACCTATATTTAATGCTCAACAATAATTCTTGTTCAAATGTTTACTATAAAATTTATGTTTGTTTAAATTTAAACTTTAAAGGCGCCCGTAGCGTCATATTCAGGAATGCTAAGTTGATAATTGCGACGTAAAATAGCAATATATGAGGTAGCTAATAGCCCCTGCCTATTCTGAAGCACATGAACGCAATAAGCGTCAAAATAGTTACAATTAACTGTGTACATTATGACTTTTGCGTTTTCGCACGTAATATACATTCTTCTAGAACATTCGGACGCCTACATTTGCTTTCGTTTGATCTGCATGCGGTGTACTTGGTGATAAATGAAAATGCAAGTGTGCGTAATTTCAGCCGCGCTAAGCGATAACGCCTGCAGCTCTTGAGCAATGCTTTTATTTTACGAAATAAAATACGCAGTCTCGATACTAACTTTCATAGAAATTATAACAGCAAAAAAAGTTTTAAAAAATCCAAAAATGTACTTACATTGCATTATAAATAATGATTTTGGAAATGCGAAAATCATGTAACGAATATTTTAAAAAATGGTTAGGTACCTTTTACTTCATACATGATTATTTTATTACTTAGTACATTTCCTAAATATATTAAAAAAATTACACATATTAACAAAACAATATAATTATCACAAAAAATAACATCACAAACTATACGTACATATCTATCTATCGATATCTCCTGCAGCGTCATAGCGTATCTTCGTAACAGTACTAAACTTTACAATTAAAAAAAACAAAAGGACTAGATGAAAGATCTCCAATGTGAAAATAGCCGTAGTTGAAAACGCGGCGCCGGCGCCGGGCGTCGCGACGCCGCCTTTGTTTGCATATCGAATATGTTCTCTATTTACGCAATTACGTTTCATCGTTTCAACAAACACGTACTAAAAGGCTAAATCAAAACGACATACCTGATAGCGTAAATCACTTCAAACTACTCAAGGCTGAAACATGCTAATATGCTCGGAGTACGAAAATCCTATCTCATGTAACAGTTTCTCCTCGCTTATCAAACTATGAATGAATCATGTGCTGTACGCTCTAAATACTGATAATATAAGTTTTATAAAGACACCATTTAAATCCTTCAAGCGCTAACGAGGCGCCATTTGCTTCTTTTGTTAAAACGGACTGAGAATCCTTATAATCAGATAAATTAAGTCCTGTTAGCATAAATTCCTTTACAAATAACCCAGCATCCTTAATGAATAACAGCCATGTCTTCTTGGTATCACTTAAAAATACTTTATCTGGCGCCAAAGGAATAAGAAGCCACTCGCTGAGGCGGCAAGTCACGTAGAATTTCTACCACAAATGATGTTCCTTTTACTTAATAAGCTCGCCCACTAACCGCAATTGAGTCGACTCTAGCTAGTACGATTATAATAACGGATAACCTACCATATACATCAAATCCAAACAGATAGAGAAAGCAAATTACTATCGTCTCTTCAAATCAAAAATCATTACTCACAAAAGATCGTTTGAACATCAAAGCTCCATATCGCTTCACAGATAAAAAACGCAAACAAAATGATGCAGTGTGGAGTACATTGGCGAGGCAGAGACACCGATCTCACGAAAATAAAACGTCGATTGTACGTGGCTTCGGCGTGCAACAAACAAATTCCTTAGAGGCACATACAGCACACTGAATTAGATACACTCGTGATCGACTGGATACGATGTGCGATGAACCGTGAACGTCTCACGAGCTCACGCACCCTCATTTCTGGTTACCGAGTAGTCGGAACATAAGAAGCTATCTTAAATTGCGCTAACTACAAATTACACCCAACCTACTCGACTCAAAGCACCGTATGTCGTAGCTTGCAGCTACAACCATTTTAATTCTAAAATGTTCCCTAAAGCTAAAACTACGAACGTTATAATCATGGAGTATTTACATAAATGTTTTCCTATTATCATTAAAGGGGAAATGGAAAAAGTGTTACCAGGAAATCTCACTAGCGCAATAGTGCTTTGTTATTAGTGTTTACCGTATAACTGTACCTACTTACAGTAATACTTAAAGTAACGTTACGCCTTGACCGTCAACAATTGTTTTCAACAACATCTTATCACACAACATTATGAAATTCAATTACCATTATTAAGGGATTCAAAAAGACGGTTTAGTATTTACTAAGGCCGGACCAAATTTTTTTTCGTTTGGTATGAATTATTATTTAGGTACCTATTAGTATAGCAAATTTCTTCAAAAGTTTAAGTGCATCAAAAAATACTATAAGACATAAACAGTAATACAAACCATTTGATCGCGAACTTTTACTCCCAACAATAAACCATAATGTCAATGCTATAATAGTAAAATACACTTATGCTTTATTGCTAGTACACCTGGCCTGTGGCAAAGATTCAATTAAAATTAAATATTTTATAGAGCGTTTCACGGTGAATTTATTATAAGCGTGATAAGCTTTAATATCGTTTCAAAGGAGACCGGCGAGAGTGGGTTTGTTCGAGAGTTCTGCAAACCAATAACATTTGATGGATTTTATGTTAGCAGCGTCAGACTAACTTTACGACTAGCTTACATCTTAGTTTCGCTCACAAAATATCAACTATAATTAAATTGCAACTGTAACTCGAATGCGAGATCGTAACCCAGAGGTATAAAGTTTAGACAACTTATTAATAAATCTTTGAAAAGATGATTTGTAACATTCGTTTGTTTTAGTTATTTTGTGTTGCTATTGTTGGACAAAGTTTATTGATTTTTATTATAATAAAATTCCCAACATTAGGGACATTACTTAATATGTTAACAAGGCTTTTTACTTTTCATATTGTTTATACAATGTGTACCAAATCAGACCATTTTAGTGACTTCTATTTATCTATTGGGACCTGCAAATGTTCCTCAAACTGTTAGCCCATAATCATTTTTCATCTCCCGCCTTACCCTCCATAAAGGTTCTGCTAGATAAAAACTATTAATAATTAAAACTATTAACATTATATTTTGAATGGGCCACGTTAGTTAGACTGTGGTTGGAAGAAACCGCACTACATTTCAATTACTATGAACTTAGTACCTACCTACTGCGGTATAAAATTTGTAATTGTAATTTGAAACTATTTACCTACAGGTACCATTATAAACAGTTATTTATAAGGCTTAGGAATATATTTTCAACAAACATCTATAAAATAAAAGGAAACGAGTTAAATACAATTATAAACACGCAATCCTATTATAATATTGGCTTAAAAACTGAATCTTTAATTATAAAAAGATAATTCAATCAATTATCCAAGTTAATTCATAAAACAAAAGTTCTTTACATGTGACACATTTAGAATGGCGAGCGCTTAGCCAATCAATTAACGAGACAGTGAACAAGGCGCGTTGTTTACTAATTCAATGTTTGAGAATGTGTGAATCCTGAGAATTTTGGGTATTAAAAGAGAGACTCGTACGTTGACATCGCCGATATGCGTTCGCAAAAAATATGTGCGTTGTAAGTATGGTTTGCTAAAAAGGCGCGCAGACGGCGTCGCGGCGAAGGGTCGACGGCCGCGCCCGGAATAACCACCAGCAGCAGCTATATTTGCAGCAGCGGCGCGGGCGCGGGCGCGGGGGTCAGGAGGGAGGGACGGCCAGCGCGTGCCATTTCTGCACCAGCCCGGTGCATCTGAGTAATGCCATTGTAATGTTCTCGATATATCCACTCGCTGCCCAGCAGCCAGACGCGATGTCGGCGATGCCGTCGCCGCTACCGCCGCGGCGGGCGGTGCCGGTGCCCCGTCGTACCCGATACCTCACCACTCACACCGGCATGTACTTCGCAAATTAATCGCCGCAATTACTCTTCGAGCACAACACTGAAAGACGTAATTAATTGTGCATTACACATTAGCGTCGGCGGGCATTATTATCCAGATCGAATGTAGACGTCCATGTGTAGGTAATGATGAGAATCAGTCGTGGGAGCGGGCGCGCCTGTCCGCAGTCATTTGTCATCGCCAGTTCCTGTCACTTCGTCTGTGCCGCATGCTTTCTCATATTCTGCAATTACCTTTTAAAGTCAACCACTTTGCCGATTCTCCTACAATCGTTAATGGAGATAATGGAGAATTCAAATAACGTCAACGTCGTACCACTTAAACGAAGATTTATGTTAACAATCAAGACATTGCATATTGTTCTCGACGGTACACGTACCTCTAATTGATTTGTTTCTATTAATACATGATGACTTAATAATTTGCTTGTATTCAATTTAATTAATCATAGCGAAGGCTAGAAGCTTCATGGCAATTTAAAAACTTATAAACGTATCGAAGATGACATGATTTATTTACATTTATATCAATTAAGTTAAATGACTATTAATTATTCATATATATTTATCACAGTGATGTGTCGTATTACAAAAGCGAGCTAAGTCAACAAAATCGCATAATATCGACAAAGATCAAAGACAAAAAATATAAAAAACGTTTACTTGTATGTCATTCATACAGTGTCCACATGTGGGAATAGTTTTCGCGACAGATGGCCCGTGAGTCACTAACCTGCTGCCACCAATATTTATTTCCACTATTATCAGATTACACCACCCATTAAATATTAACGACTGATAATATCATAATTAAAATGTCATGCACACTTCAATATTAATAAGTTTTATATTCGAATTATTAACGTGAAATAAACTTTTCAAGATTTAATAAGAAACAAATGAAATGCGTGGTTATCACGGTTTCAAAGTAATCCTAAATAAATAAAAACTCTTAATACAACTGATATTTAGTTTATAAACGAAACTCTTTGAACTCTATGTTCCAATAACAACGAAAGTAGACCTTTAGAAAACGGCATTTAAATGATACCAGGTCATGTAAAATCTTTTAAAAGAAAAACGTCTCAAATCCTCGTATCGCGCCCACTCAAGGGTGAATACCAATAAAACCCATTCATTTGAGACAATCGAATTGAATAACGGTACGATATAGACACTAAAAATAACGGAAAGCGAATTTAATACAGCTCTAGAATAATATATTGCATAGGGTCATAGGACATTTGGCGTATAAGCAACAAAACTTAAATCGGTAAAAGCATGACATCAGTCGGCATATCTTAAAGGCTCGAAGCAGGAATGACATCATCAATTTAAGAAATGGAATTGAATTGGCAATGTGACGGGCATGTGATGAACGTGTCATGAAAAAGATTAAATCGCAAGCCACTGAACGAGCTAAAGTTGTTTTACAAATGATTCGTATAATCAGATTATTTATTGCGGCTCTACACAAATATTTTGACAGCGCTGTTACGTGCTCTTTGTCGGTGGCGGATTGTTGCTGACGTTATTATTATGGAGATCTTTTGTTTGTATGTACTCGTACCTACGCAATACGAGTTGCAAATGAAGCAATATTAGGCTATGAGATAGCTCTATAACAGTAATTGATTCTTGTAAAGTAATATTTAGATGTATTATACGAATTTCATATCACTGGGGTGATAATCATTGTACTAACAAGTATATAATATTAGGTATCTACAAAAAACATTCTTAAAACAGCATCTATGTAAAAGTTCTATAATGTTATATGTAGTGTTAAAAAAACATCTAAAGATCCAGATCTACATACCTACTTTGATTGCTATCTTTAATAGGTACTATTGATTTTGATGTTTAAAAATAATCCGAATAAGTAGGTTCTCTAATATAAGAATAGTATTGAGATAAAAATTACTTACAGTTGACGTCTCCCGGACACGTTTTGCAGCACCTTCCAGGGAGCAACACCGGGGTATCACACGATGGTTCAGGACATTCATTTTTTATGTTCCGACAGTGGACTTTTGCAACCACGCGTCGTTTTTTTTGTACCTACGAAACAACAATTCGCTATCAACAAATCTATTAGTCTCTAACTTTTTTTATAAATATTGTCATTCACTGTTTTACCTATTTCACTTACTGGTATTTTAAACACACTCTTAACAAGATCACTAAGCAGTCAATAATTATATGAACGAACTAAATGAGCGAGTAATTAAAATAAAGGGAAAACATTGAATTGCAAAGTGTATATGTATACGTTTAATTAAAATAAAAGCTTTGCTCAAAAATGTTGTTAAGCCGCTTTATGTGGAACCTGTGCATTCATAGAAAAATGCCGCCCTTCAAATATGCTCTTCATTACACCGTTTATCACGAACTTGCCTTATAAACAGCATTGTTTTTTGAACAATTTAAGAAATGTCGTTCAAGCTTAAGTCCTTGTTTCGTATAATTAGATATGCTCAGTCTATCTGTACGTATTCTTGTTAGTCTTGAAATTGTTTTTTTAAATTGATTTTAGTATTTTAAATGGTTTTCGTTATCTAATGAGTTTATTGAAATATCGTCGCTAAGCTGGTTTGTACCGTGTTTTATGGCGTAAATATTACAAAATATAAGATTTATTGTACACTAATAGACTCATTTCGAAGCTTTAAACCTCCGTAGTCTGTGAAAAGATAAAATGAAAGAGCACTAATTATTTGCAATACGTACCGGTATGCACTCACATTTGATGCAGTACATAACACCAAATGGCGGGCCGAGGTCAGCAAACCATGTAGACCCCAGCTCCTTGGCTTGTTTGCCGAATTGACATTCTGAAACAAAAGAAAGATTTTCTTATAGATTGTTGTAAATGTTTGTGTTATGTAAACAATATATCAACGCGTAAAAAACAGTTTGATTGATTTATAGAAAAATATTTCTCGAGTCTTACTATTTTTGATTTGCAAACAAATAAAAATAAAATTTTATGAATTCATTTTGCCGCCAAAGCTCACAAGATGTCAAACACTATATACATATATATTATTAAATTTAAATAAAAGTTTATGTCTATTTATAGATAATGATAAATATTCGTTCTTATTTATCGATTTGTGAATAAAACCCTGCTTTTTAGTCAAGTTTAATTTGAACATTGATTCTAACTAGAATTCTCTAAAAACCCTTTGAAAATACATTTATACAACAACTACGCAATAATGCAATAAGAACATTTCAGTGAATATCTATATTATCCCTTCTGTTTAATTATCTGTATTAAAATGCTTTTCGCGGTATTGACGCAACCCGTTTGATTTAGATTATGTACAAAACAGCATTAACTGTTTAGAGCAGATTTATAACACGGTAAACTATGAACAGAACAGCTTTAAAGTTACCCTACAATGATAAATGTTTCACGAGCGCTGACAGTTGTTTTAACAGTTGGAATTTTATTATTAATTAAAATTAAACGAACGTCACGATTTCTGTGCATAATATGTTTGATTAAGTAAACGAAGGTTTTAAAGACCTTGTTCTTTATTAATGGATTAATGCAGTCATTTTTGTATAATATGCTTATTTGATATGCGTTATACAGAATACAAATGCAGCATAAAATTGTAGCGAAATGTGTTAACATATTTAGTATAAATGAAACGTATAAAATTGGTTATGTATTTCGTTTTCAAGTTGATAACTAAAGGAAAAAAGTGTTGATAGGTACACGTGCACATTATTACTAATAGTTTAGCACCCGAAGAACAACCAGACTGAGACTACAAGTTAACAAGTTGCATTTACATAACGTACGGCGTACTCGCCGCAGGACATCTAAAAATAAAAGTTGCGAGTGTTGAAACGTAGAAATATCCAGGTAGTTATACCTTAAACGATTAAATAGCAAATCCATCCTGATCGTACCAATACCGTTAACTTAGTGCATATTATAAATTGCAGCGTTATATTTACAAGTTTCCACTATAATGACTTAGAAATGTTATAGGATCGATTATTTACTCGTTGATTATTGGAAAACACAAGAGCTGTTACGTAATTGAATTCCTGGCTCAATATAATGAAGTGCATTACAATATTACATTCAGATTCAGAATTAGAGATCGCTATCAGATGTCTCGGATCGATAAAGTGGCCCGCTCTCTATAAATAGGCGTCACTGTTATCTCTCTAGTATAATTAACCTCTCTCCAAGAGTGCACTGATAACAACAGATATGTGTTGCGTGAGAATTTATTGATCTTTACGTTGATCGAGTAAACAATAAACCTATTCAATAAAAATGTTATCGAAAGCTCTATATCAATGAATGTCCAGACTAGCGTCTCAATTTATTCTGTATACAGATTATTAGAAGATTTATTATATGGTGCATAATTTAATAAGGAAGGAGGGTGCGACGGCGCTTAGATAAGGATGCGACAATCACGCCTCGTTTTACAATATACGTGTTAATGCGTACGTTTATTCATTCAATTGAAAATAATCCAACAAAAGGACGGTTAAATTAATACGTCGCGATTTGCAATCGATCATGGCGAAGATTGTCTTTCTCGTCGACTGGCGGTGCCAAGACGAGAGCCATTATTCAAATCGTCAGTGCCCTTACTTTCGTGCGTTCTTCCCGTGCGCCGCCTTTTAATGCGATGTACGGACGGAGTTAAATATCCGTAAAAATATGATCTGTGAAATGATTTAGGCATAAAAAGTGAGGCGATACATCGCGTAACCTTCTGCTTCGTTCTCGGAACCGTTGGCCGGGCGCCAGCAGCGGCTCGCCAGCGAAATGAGGTATTGGCGACGCCCGTTGTACTTCTTTCTCGATCTCTTTATGGAAATTCATACCAAACGTATATGCACTTGTTTAATTTTAAAATGTCCAATATCGATAAATTTGCCAAAATCACCGCGATCTTACTTGAATAATATGTTTTCAAGTAATAATGTATCCGATTTAATACAAAAACAAAAATTCAAGTGTGTCATTTAAATAACTTTCGAGCCCACATTGAGGAAAGCGTATAATAATATCGCGAATATATTATGCTACTGTTAAGAGACTGTCAATGCAAACTGGTAGCGGTTCGTTAATACGAAATATGTCTGCCATTGCTTATCTTGGGAGCATGGCATGACCTCACGGCTAGAGCAGTGTAGTGTGTCATGTCATAGATCACGTCGAGTATGACTTGCACGTCAGGCGGGCAAAGGTGCACGCGACTCATCGAACGTGATCACATCGAATCAATACATCTCTTGCTTAAGATGCCCTCAACGTCTTTAGCAAACCAGTGAAATGACTACAACTAATAAGGTTTAATTTCGTATATAGTGCGGTGCTGCACGTCCATTTATTAAAATCATTGCGCAGAAATCAGTACAATATATTTCTGCGAATACTTTGAGGCTAGAGTATCGTTAGCTGTCTTTATAAAATAGGGGTGCCTGTTTTACATTTTATTTATAGATCAGTGCAAAAAGGAATCTATGATAAAAATGTTTCCGACTTTAACTCACATTAAGATGATAGTTTGATTCCAGTACATTTGATTAGCACATATTATATTTAGTCTGGTTTCTTGTGGTATCACTGGGGTTATACAAATAGGTTTCTGTGCAAGGACTATATTCAAAGGACACTAGTGCTTAAAGTTGTCACGAACAATTCTCACAAGGCATCCTTCTTGTTAATCATAAGTTCAGGAATATGCATGAGTTAAACAAATCGTTTAATTAACTTTGCCACTGTACGAAGAAATACGCTCCCATCTACGGCGTACACACTATTTATCGTGTGACAATACATTATTCATTTTATCAGTGTCTGGCTTTTTATAGGGAACCACATACGTCTAAGATTTAAAAAAATGACATACTACAGACTTAAAGTCTAGTAAAGGAAAAAGGAAATTCTACTATCCTATCATCGGATAACATGTCACAGTAATTATTGATTTTAAAACCACATACGAGTACATATAATATAATTATTTATGGTTTATTTGGCTGCATTCTTTAAAGTGTAATATTCTACTATGTTTGATAATAAGCACATTCAACAATATTTTACTTTGCTTTAAATTTGTCTTGTTACTGTTTCAGTATAGATTTAGATTCTACACCAACAATATTTTGTAGGAAAACATAATTTAACTTTAGGTATAAAATAAAGAATATAGAGCTTAAAATATGAATTTCAGATTAAAACTTGAATTTTTGATATAACGTACCTACTTTGAAGATCCGTAAACGTATAGTGAAAGTCTTTTTTAAATTCATCCACGACAACTTGTGGACAAAACAAAACTTATAGAAATTCAATGCAATGCTATTGCCTGCAATTTTTATCCCGTATATTAAACAAAAGTACGTAAATATCGCGTACGAAGTTCCGAGGTTACTATAATTTATATATGACAACATTTTTTCATCAATTTTTAAATAACGCACAAGGACAAACTAGCGGCGCGTCACATGATAAGTACAGACGTCGCTCATAAACAGCCAACAATGTATTACAAATATTTTGAGCATCCGCAGACATTAAAAAATTAGGTGAAGTTTAAAAGAAAGAAAATGTTTAAGAAGCCGTTCTTCTTGTCTGATAGCAGTATAAAAAATACACGTAATATAAAATACGACAATATGATCTAGAATCTGAAATATATAAATTGATACTAGCACACTTTTTTAATTAGAATACAATGTAAACTTGTATTAATTTTGTCTCTCGTGTATTAAATAGCGACACGACTGTACATGTTATATAAAATAAAAATGTCTGGTAGAAATCATTTATTATAATTAAATTTGCGCTTCCAGATTCAATTGTATATAAAATGAATTATAATTTAAGAATTAATAGATAACTAAAGTAAAGAACTGAGTTTAGATTCAAAAGTCACTTAATGTTATTTAATATGGTTTGAAAGTAAAATTCCATTTGCACAAATAGTACAATCCACGGAAAATCTTTGTACCTATAGCAGATTCGTATATATGTAACGTAATATTTCAATGACGATATATTTTCCTTATAAATTGTAGCCCGCTTG
>JADANM010006310.1:4660086-4683214 GCA_026213755.1 Eurema hecabe | reverse complement strand
GAGAAACACCTGTTGATGATATTCGATATACCAAGTTTTACATCATACAGCCGTCATATAAACACCTGACTTATTTGTACCGAATTTACACAAAGATTTATTAACTACTTATTTATGCAAATTCGATCGTAGAATAAATCGGTTGCTACTTTAATGCTTAATTATAATCATTTGATGCTACGAAAAGGAGGGGTTCCATTTTATCATGAATATTATAAATATTTACTAATTCATATTATATTCGTAATCTAAAAATGATTATCTTATTACTATTTAAATGAAGACGTTTAATCTCTAGATTTACTGAACCAATTTTGCTTATGTTATTATGACTAGAAAGCTATACCTTATAGCTATTACTTCTCACTAGCATAACCTTAAAAGCAGAATCAAGCTATTTGGTTTGAAACCGCGTTTATTAATAATAATTAAAAATTAATTTATATTACTTTTATGATACATACAGTAGGTATATCACACAATAATTTGAAAAAATATATGATCCAAAATACAAGTGTCGGTAGGCAACAGTAAAATACAAAATGATATGAAAATTCATAACATTCATCTATAAATAAGCGATAGTACATCAATAACCTATATCGACTTATTTTATAAGTCAGGGTCGCCTTACGATGGAATTTACATAGGTTTTTCCCTTTTTATTAACAACTTGGGCATGATAGTGCAGAGCTCTTATTTTTTATCGCTAAATGCAAGATATGTCATACAAGGTTGACGACATCGCTCTCTTCCGGACTCCTCTACTAAGGAAGGTAGGTACTCATTGGCATCCCACTGACCTTTCGTGTTTGACGTTTTATTTTTGCACACGTGGAACTTATACAATTAATATTAAAAATGTTTGTTTAGCGTGAATATAGGAAATTGCGGTGTATTTGCTCAACTCAGCCGGTGTAGTGTTCTGTGCAGATAAGTGCTAAATTGCATAAGTGTTTACTCTTACATAGCCGCATAATTGACGATGCAATAAAAGCGACACTTGGAATGAAATATGTGTGTTTTGGTTCCTAAATCTTAATCTATTATAGTTAACGCAGCTGTCACGTTTTTCAAAACATTTACCTTTAATAAAGATTTATTCGTAGTAGGTATTTATTTATTGTTAAGTCTCTTTAATTTATAAATTTGTATTCTCGTCAATTGCTTGGATAACTGGCGCCTTCTGTGAGTGGTGACTGGTTTCTGTCGTTCCATATATTTATATTCAAGTCATGTGCTAATTATTATTACTCCGATTAAATTAACAAAGCTAATATTTACTGAGGATAATTATTTTAGTTAAAGGAAATCTGTGACAGTGATTTGTATACTACTACTGCTATACGTTTAAATAACGCGATTAATTCAATCACTACATAGTAAAGGTTTATTTTCACACGGTGATACCTAACGTATAAATGGAGATATTACACATTTTTATGAAGATAACATAATATTCAGTAGCAAATAGTGGATAGGAGCCAAGATACTCAACAAAAATATCGCATATAATTTATTAAGAATCATTCTACGAATAGTTGTAGGATGAGCGTATCACAGTTGCACCTCATAAAAATACAAAATATTTTTACTAAAATGACTCGTCATGTAGACACGAAAGAAAATGATGTATGGTGCGACCCGAAGATAATCTCTCTCGTTCAGAATAGTGAAAATATGCTTTTTCTTTGCGAGCGAAACATTTTAAATAGATTATCGCCGTGCAGATTATTCTAAAATATTATTCATATCTAAGTATGAACTAGGATGGAACACAGCAACGCAAGAAAACGACAGTTCTAAGATACAATTATAAAAAACTCATACAATCGAGAATTATAATCTGCAATTTTTCATCTCATAAATTTTAGAAAAGAGTGTATTTCGTACGAAATACTGGAGGTCCATATTCAGAATAAATGTTTAAAACCACGTAATATATCTTTTGATACCAATTTTCTTATAATTGGTAAGATTGTTAGAGATATTCCTTTAGCATATTAAAAATTATTCTTAAATAAATAGCCAACTTATTAAGAAAACCAAATAAGTCATCATAAAATTTATATTTAATTAAAAGAAGACGATTCAATGGTCCATATTAAGGGAACTTAGTTTAACAATAATAGCCATAATATCGCTTAAAGTAAGAACGCACGCAATAAAGATAAAAGCAAAACAACCTTAAGAGCAGTCACACGTAATAACAATGTTATCAATCAGGTACGGTGAATGCAAATTTTAATTGTGTTCGGGTCGCTCGATCTCGCGTGATATTATGATCGCAATATATTAAAGCGACAAGGCATACGGCGCGGGCGGGGCGCAACGCACGCACTGCGCTGGGGTGGGCACAACCGCCAATTATGAATAAACTAGCTTTACTACTATGTTAATACGACATAAGATTTTTCCTTAGTGATTTCACCGAGCCAGAACTTTCATTAATAGTTTTGTCATATCATTTTATACACGTTGGAGACTAAGTTTTGAGACAGCAAATTAACGTACTAGCTTTTTATAGATGTTTTTGTTGGTAACTTACAGTCGTGTTTTGCGTATAAATTGAAATCGTGTAGTTTAAGACTTTATGTGGCTACACGTAGGAAGGTCTAGCGATTGAGTAACAAGTTTATGTGTCTGGGCGAGCTACGCCCCTGGCGATGTATAGCAGGCAAGGTAACGATGATAAACGCGCCCACCGACGCCGGCCGCCGGCCGCCGCGCAGATTTATTCTCCACACCTAGTCAGTAAAGTGTTCAATGAACACACTCCGCTTGCATGTAATGTTATGTTATGTGATCGTCACCTCTCGGTTCCGTCGGGCGGTCCTGTTTGAGCGCTATCTGCGTGAGGTTTCCAGTACCTAGTAGTTTGATGGCGAAAGACAACACGACTACAAGACGACGAACGACGCGGGCCCGGCCTCGTTTACTGAGCTAAATATAATTTCACTTGATCATTTAATTATATGGAGATTAATGGGCGAGCCGAGATGCCAACGTTTACGTTAATAAAGTATACAAAATGGCGTTTTTTTACTATGGAAGTGGGAACTGATGAAAGATAGACTGACTCTGAATGTGTAAATAATGAACTTATTTTTCCAATACAAATGAGCTTTATTTATTTTTCTGCAATGAAATAAATTCTATTTAACTGATTCAGAAGACTCATCGGTCGTCACTTCGGCTGTGATATGTTGCTAAGCGATTTATGATTATAAATTCGAAATAAAAAAATATAGTTATTATTGCTCTAGGAGTAATAATTATAAATATAGAACATTATAATATCAGAAATAGCATACAGAGAAAGCTATTGTTTGCATTTTGTTCCGGTTGGCGATTTGTATGTATCGTACACGCTAACATAAAGATAGCCTCCGTATTTAGTTATTTCACTTAACTCGTATAACTAGTACCAGTCAGCTTCACGTATTGACATAAAATACTAACTTATTCACTTCATGCGCTTATTTATTTTATTTAAAGCCACGTATTCGAAGTCTAATCATGAAAACGTTATGAAATTCGCCATGTAATGTGCATGTCAAAGGAATTCTGAATTAAGGAAAACGCACGATGAAAACTGAAAATATACGTTGCTAAAACCCCTCCGAGCGCCTCTCGCCGACCCAATTACGATCTAAATTTGGTATAAAACTTGGAACCTACCTTAGCTATATAAATTTCCTAATTTTAATCCTGCATCTTCACCGCTCAAACGACCCAAAATATGATCAAAGTAAAATTGTAGTTTTATGTTTCTTGTAAATTTTTGAATATTCAAACGTCAAGGCATTCGGATTACCTCGTTAATTTACGTATACTTGTAGGATGAACAAAATAAAATGTAGCTAATGACATAGTATGTAAATTTGTTATTGGGTATATATTAAATGTTTGATGTGCAGTATGTGACGCCGAGTTTCTCAGCGAATCAGACGCAGAACACGCATGGTTATGAACGACACCACTTATAGCATGCTGACGCGTCTTTTCATTTGAATACAATACCACATATTTCTCAGGGCCGTCCGTATGCACGCATGCATAATCCACGCGCTTATACAAAATCTGCCACATCCTCACTATGACGATTGCAACACAATATCTCCGCTACGTGTAGCAAACTTTAAACGGCAATAATAAAGGATTTACTGTCAATTGACTTTCAATTGGGATTAATAAGCAGGGCGCTGCCAACGAGTACTTATTGATTTCGTGACTATATTTCTCCCATTGAACATAACGATCGATCCGCAAGGCTGCATTCCATCGAGCGAAGTCGGCCCAGCTTACTTGCAAATACATATCATATTTAAGTTTGAACTTTCAAGCTATGCTAAGGAAATGACAAAATAAATACGTCTGAAATAATGATAAACGTACTATTAAATTGTTGATTTATTAGTTCGTATGGTTGGTGGGTGTGACAGAGTCCCACGAGAGGTCGCTCCGCCAGACTGCGCCCCCGCACACTCTATGTAAAATATGTGCCATTTATCTCGACTGACGCCAGTGAGGGTAACTGGAGGTCACTAAGTGATAGTATTCAGTCACGAGCGATTAGTCAATGCCGTGTGTTGCATGCCTTTTCATAAGCTATAAGCTGCACATGTGTCCACACTGCATTTCCTATTTTCTGACATTTTAATGGACACAAAAAGAAAATATCATTGATATCGTTTACGCTCATGCAGAGCTGCAAATGGCATTCAAAACAAGTTTATGTCGAACGATTTTGACGACAATTGAGAGGTGCACTGACACCGTCTATAGATAAACACCGGTCGTCCTCGATGAAGATGCAATATAGGTTGCAGAGAGCAAAAACGTGTAGACAATGGAAAATGTTGCGTCCTCGATAGCGGCGGTGGCGGTGCCGCGACCGTCCGACTGTTGCCTATTTGGGAACCCGGTCTCCCTATTTGGAAAGCTGCGCTTCGAGTCGGATCGATATCTTTCCACCGCTACGGTGCACAATTACTCGTCAACCAACCATCACCTACTACGTTTACGGATATATTCGTACCACTGTTGCTTCACCAAGCTAATCACTTCACTAATTCGGTTCCCTTTCCAATTACGTCGTCACGAAACTTTATAATTATTACCGCGACGTTAAACATATTTATGATATTTTATCGCGACGGAATTAGACTCGCCTCTGTCTCGCCGGTTTAAAAATGAACTGTGTCAGTAGACGCACCTGAAAAATGTTGACACAAACATAAAACAGACGTACAATGTGTCGAACACAGTTGTATATCAACAGAGTAGTTTTGCAGTGACCGAATGACTACACTTTAGTTTTCTCACATTCCAATCTAATACCAAATACCTCGTAAAATGTCTGGGTATTCGCATTAAATGTGATAACAAAATTACAAACAAACACACGTACCTATAGTATTGCAAAATATACATGTTAAATGTCGTAGTGATAATGATATTAGTGTTTATGTTCTATTTAATAATCGAATGGAATATACAAAGGTTGTGAATTTAACAAAATATTGTCAAGTCTTAACCAGGTTATGTTTAAGATAAAATTATATGCAATAACGCATCATTTAATAAATAAGGAAATATTGGTACGACAGAGAAATTAAAGATATAATTTTTAACATCATCGTCTTTATTAAATGCGGAACAACTTTTGAAATTGAATTTTGGTAATTAAATTTCTACTGTAGTAAACCAAGTATGTACATAAAATACACTTGGAAGTCTTAAATGAATGTATCGTTATGATCTTTAAAACAATAAGACAATCGCGCCGTGCGCGTGTATGAAGCGCACATATGTCGTAGGTGTGACGAAAACGCGTGGCCACGATGTTAAACTCAATGAGTCTCGTTAAAGCAACCCGTTTAATGTACGCCGGCGAAATATAATACGGCGGAAATAAAATGCCCCTGTCCCACGGCCTCTGGGCGGCTCGTGACTACTCTCACGGATCTATCACGAAATTTTACACTCGTCCTGTATCTTATTAAGTGTTATGAAAGGTTTCTCGTAAGTGACAGCCTTTTAAGGAAGGCCAGGCCTTTGCGAATTCACGCGCAAACGATGCAACGGTCGACACCTACTGGTATTTAAACATTCTGGGCTAATGGTGTATACAGGGTGAATTTTTATTAAGGCGTAGTTCATTCAATCCTAAAGTATGAAAGAATTACGGCAAAAACTTGTACCTAAAAACGAATTATTTGATTAAGTTTGGCCTCATAAGTTTCACAAACTTAGAATAAAATTTATAAGATTAAAAATTAGTAATATGCATGTTTATCGAAACTAGAAATTCAGAATAAGAGCGAATAGTTTTATACAGGCTGCTTTATTTTAATCAGTATATATTTTTTCTGTCTATTAATTGTACAAAAATCAAACACCTCCGTCACCGCCCACTCGAAAAATCCATCCTGTACACATATTACAATGCAATTAAGAAATAGATTGCCGCTCGGCACAATGACCTTTTGATACGCATATAAACTTGCGTAACGTTTGTTTTAAATAATTCCAAGCTAAGAAGAAAAGTTGATTAAGAACGTTTTTATCTTTATTTAAAGAGATTAATCAGTATTTGGTTAAGGTGCTTTACTTTATGTTATAAATTATTAAATAATACTAACAACTAGGTAACAATTTAGCTAATATTTTCGCTACATTAGGTAAAGACTTGGCCAAAAATGTTATTATCTGATGACTTGATAAATTATGGTTACGTTAAGTAGACCGAAATGCACCGTTTCCAGCACATGTCTTTCCTTCAAGACGTGTATAATCGCTACTTGCTTGGTTGTTTGTGAAAATGAAGTGATTATGCGAGCAAGACATCCGCATCGGGAACGACAGCGCGGGAGGTCCGCACATGCCTCGCTTAACAGCAAGTAGCAACCACTAATTGCAAGCCGCTTTAAGGACACTGATCGATACGATTATGTCTTTTATGTCGGTCTCGTGTCCTTCTTAAACATTTCATTTTGTCTCTACTTACTCAAAGATAACAGTTACAGCGTTTTTCGTAGCAATTCTTTTGGCATTCACAAAATGTCTTCATTACGAGTATTTCATTGATTTATATTTTCACGGCTTTCATTCCGTTCTTATAACTTCCTTAAAGTATATAAGAGAAATGTGTTAAAATTATAAGAACTTTTCAAATCGGTCGAGTTACTTTCAGTGCAAAAAACAATTCAAATATTGTGATATTATACAAATATAGTTAGGCTAAAGCATTTTTTTACGTTTATTTTATATTCTGTATTAAAATGATGTCCCTGTTTTTGGCTTTCAACATTTTAGCTATTCAGCAAATCTACACTCTGTGGCTACACACTATTATATAATTCTCGAACTATAGCACAAAATTGAAAAAAAAACAGTCTTTCAGTTACAAACAAGCGAAAGGAAAACAGTATTAAATTACGATAATAAAAATTTCATTAGCACGTATCATAAAGCGGAGACGAATCTGCATATTTAATTGCAGTCTTCAACGCGATCAGATATTGCAGTAATTTAAAATATTTTTTACCATTCCGCTATAGGCAAGACTGGTTAAGGCGGTAGTAATCATAGTTAGCCGGCGAAACTATTTGCAATGCATAATGCATATTTAGAAACCGCTCCGCAGTCGGTTCGACCCCGCGGCTCAGTTTAGCGCCCTCATGAGAGCACAAATTGCGACCAGTTACATTACATGCATTATTTAAACGCGACAACCTTATAAGAAAGTAATAATGTGATAGAGAGTACGTATGTCGCGCGCTGACTCACAACTCGGCGCATTGACCCGCCTGCCACGGACGCTCACTATTCCTGTGCAACGCACACCACGCCTCACACTCCAATATTACGTAACATTCACAATTTTGAGGGTTATTATATGACCAATAATTCAATCCACGTACGCACGCTGCAAGTGCGCACTCCGTTTCATACAGTTTCGCAACAACCCGTCCAGGTTAAAACCATGTTGATGTCTAAAACCAAAATACTGCTAACTGGAGTTGTCCCTAAGAATTGTTCTATCACTTAAATAGTCAGACGATCCCCGTTTGTACGACACAAGTTCATGACTAATGAAGTTATGTTTACATGCTAAACTAAAAATATGAAGCACAATATTATAGAGGGTGATGAATGTTTGAAGTTATAATAAATGTAAAACTCGGGATATCTTGGCAGCCAACATTAGCCTAGCAGACGGACTGAAGCATAAAAACAATGAAGTCATTAAATACAGAAAAAAATTATCAGGCGCGATATAAAATAAATATCTATAAATATTTATTTAGGTCGACGACATTACAGTCATCTGCTCGATCGTTGAATATTCACGCAGTGGCAAAAATCGTTCTTGGGAGCGGGATCTTAAAAGGAGCGTTGTGCATCATTCATCACTCGTTCTGTTAGCGTGTAAATTTGCATACGAACGCGGTTTGGGCTCGCGGGCATCGATGGAATGAAAAGAGGGCCGAGAGGGTCGATCTCATGTCGATAGTGTCACATGACTAATGGAGCAGGCGCCGATCACCGATACCAATGAATAAAAAATATGCAGCGCACCGCCTCGAGCCTCAGCTTCACAAAGGTGCTAAACAAAGCGATTTAAAGTAGGTAATATTATAAACCCATAAGGATTTGGTTAACCCACCATGATTGAGAGTTCTAAGCTTACGTATAAATCTTATTAGTCGTATGAAACACGAATATATTCAAAGCAGTCGAAGTTCAATTTATGCACAACATTTTTCAGCCGTAATGAAACGTCTATTTTACAATCGATATATTAAAAAAAATCTACATTTGATTTATAATATAAGTTGCTAGCGATGGACAACATATATGAACCACTTTAAATTGTACGGAACGCTGAATTATGCGTGACCCGATACGCACTTTCCGGTTTTAATGAGAAACTTGTAGCTCACGTCGTAGTCCAGATAGCTTAGAATCTAAAATGTAACGTATTGAGAAAAGCCAGAATCCTTACTATAATCATGGCATTCAATTTACATCCTATTTGTTTTTTAATGACGTATTGGGCTGAAAAACACAGGCTGTACTATATCTCTTAAAAGCTGAATATCTCAATATGATGAAAATTATTAACTATATATAGAGTCAGAAAACAGAAGGACAAAATGTTATTAATAAGCGACATTTTAAACTATTTATTTCACTGAAATAATTCTCATGCAACTTTGAGTGGTTCATTTGTCAAGCAGAAATACGTCACAGGCGCTTTAATTACATGTCATCGCCTCCATTTGCAAAGGCAATGCAAGAATATTTATTGCATATTCAAAACTAAATTAAAAGGTAAAAGAAATACTTAATGTGTTTCATTGTGCCACCTTCGCCGCTTGGGTGGTACAATGTCACCTTATGTAATTGGTACAAACCAATTCAGTTTCGACCAATTAACGCGGATAATTGCTTTAAAATTCGTTGATGAAGAAACGAAATATATATACGAGTTTATTTTTGTCTTTATTTAGTCTTTGCTATTTTCCATACGTAGAATTTTTTAAATAAAGTTTCGTTGAATAAATATCGTTTAAAATATAAACTACTTGACAACTCATAACATTTACATGTGAAGGTAATGTGAGATAAGATTTTATAACAGGTTCAACCTAGATTCATACCGATGACCTAAGATAGTTAATATTTTAACTACATGCGACTGAAACGTATACGAACAAATATACTAACTGTGCCATCTTTAAACATATTGTCAAAAGTAGCTAACAACAAAAAATATAAACAGAAACAATATTGTAAAAAAACGCCAGCTTATTACAACTTAACAGTACAATTAACCGAACGTAATAATATAACAAAAACCCACCGAACAAGTCCGTCTATTCGCTCCCACTCAATAGTCATTTATTTGAACAAATAAGTAAATTGGTAAGCAATGAATGAAGGCAGAAACTTGACCGATGACCGCTAGCCCGTGGGCGGTGCGCGGGCGGAGTTTCTTTCAATTATTATCATCCGATCATAGTCAAAGGGTCAACCGATGCACTAGCTATACGTGCACCTACATAGCTTCACAAACGTTTTATAAAGTCGTCGTAATCTGCACTTGAACTATTAAAGGGACGGATGACGTCAAGCGATAACGTCAAGAAGTACGTGGACGTGACAGCTCCCAGGCAGGCCGGAGACGGACACGCGTAGACGAGAGACCTTGCCAAATGTCTTGCAGGGAGACTGCAGCGGGGCGGGGCGCGCCCGTCACCACTTACCGACAGACACTTCCGCTCTGCGTGACATTCCGTCACCGCTAAATACACACTCGCACTGAGACTCGCCACCACAATACCATCACGACACCACGCTCACACACACATACAAACATACACACATCTGTCACTTCTGAAAAATATCGCTCTTCTTTTATAAAAGTATTCAAATGATTCAATAGAGGGATTTCTAAATAATAATTGAAAAATTCGCTGTCACACGACACTGTCACACATAGATACATACATACCTATGTCTGTTAGTACTGTAAAATGTCACTCTTAACAATTAAGATTTAGATATCTCATTATTGAAGCGTTTGAAAACTTGTATGAAAAGTTTTCAAACGCTTCGATAGTGAGATCTATGAATAGTAATTGATACTTACATTAAATATCTTGGGCTGTGTGCAATATCTGTCATATTGCTTGTGAAAGATCATAATAATAGATTGAAATAGAAACATAAAATCACTTTACAGTACTTCTACATCAAATTATTTCTTCAACAGCCGCTTAAATCCTAAATTTTGTTAATTATATTGACTACAAAAAATATTTTAAAACGTAATAAATTCATTTTAAAACGTCAACTCAACTAATACTCTTGGAATTTCAATAAACTATTCTTAATGTCCATTATAGTGTAGAAAGGGGAAGAAAAATTGTAACTCCTATAATTCCCCTTCTTAGATATTTATTACAACATAAAGCGAAATTATTTAATGACAGTTAATATTAGTATCCTAAATGGGAACTAAAATCACGGGTAAGTAACTAATAGCAAATACTTATTAATAACTTCAGTGTATACACCACACCCTACTGAAACTGAAAGTCTAAGCCACCCCAGCTCAGCACAATAAAAGGAGGTTCAACAACCGTTCCTACATAGATGACGCGACGCCTAGATATACGCGGCATGTGGTTTAATATCTAGCGAGATTGAAATAAATCGCTAGGATTATTGCCAAGTGGAAAATCATTTTAATATATTGGACGCGTGGAATTTACTTTGACAATATTTTGACAGTGTGCGGTCTCGAGGATTTAGTGATGTTCGCATCGAAACACGTAGTTTTGTAGCATTTTTACTAGCATATACTTACTCACGATGTCTATTTGTGCGAGTCGCTGCCAAAGGATCTATTTTGATGCTTGTTATGATACACATGTTTAGAGAAGCGACGCGAGTCTATTTATGTCGATTAATTATATTATAACATTCATTTTAGTTATACTTTACTCAAATTCCTGCAATGTTGTAAGTTAAGAATGTATTTTTGATAGAGAGCAAAAGCGAGGGTTTATCTTAGCTTTGCAGAAAGTAGTTAGCCTAAGCTTAGCGTAAAGCTAATATTGTATGAAGTATACGTGTAATAGTAAGTACATATATAATATTAAGTTACGGAACGGTAGTGTGGACTCGAGAGAAACAGGGGACGTGTCAACCATCTACGGAGAGCAACTGTACAACCGGACACCTCCACAAGATTAACCACGACACCTTTGTATAAATATACCTATTTAGATTGTTGTTGGATTTATGCATATGTTCTTATATATATTAAACGTATGTCAAATTTATAAAAAGGACGATTTTGTTAATCTACAATCAATAAGTACTATTTTATAGGTTATAAGTTATATAGTACTGGTACTGGTTATATAGTACTTGCTTTAGTAATAATTTACACTTCGTTCGATATTTAAACATTGTTAATTTAAACGTGTTAAAATGCATCTCATAAATAACAAAAGTGTCGTTAACCTTAAAACACAAAGAAGGTAACTAAACTGCAATATTTACTTTAATATAAAAATGCAAATGATAAACAAACGTTTGAAAGTAACACTAGTGTTTATTCATAAACACGTTATGCGCGCGATTGAGAAGAGTGCTCAGATCCATTACTTGTTAAGCGAATCAACATGCGCTCTTCAGGCGATTATGGGCTTAAGTGCTATTAGCTGGAAGCACTAAAGTCCCGTGAAGTGCAGTCGGAGGCCTGTTTGTTAAGGCTGGCCGGCGGGTAATCTTTAGAAAATTGACATTTGGCGCCAAAAGGAGCTCACTGAGTGATTGTAAGTGCACCATTTGCCGCGATCTGGGCATGAATAAATATTTATCGAGCACAGATTATAAGTGGCACCATATTTGTATAGAGGTATTTTATTTCATAAAGCGTAGATTAAACATTAATTATTTGAAATACTCAGCAAATAAATGTTGAGAAAATTAAATATAATTGACACCAATGCAATGACAGTACAATTCAAATACTAATCTCCATCTATAGCCGCATTATCGATTTTTTCTAATTGGTTTTTTATCAGTGTCCACATTATAGGAAAAACACAGAACATAAGATTGCAAACAAATTATCGTGACACTAATAATTTTATTAGTATGGATGGTAGCTCTTATCTAATTGGCGTTTATTTTGTTAAAAAAACATAACTGGATTAGATGTTGCTTTGAATAAATATCAATTATAAAAATCAGATATCAGGAGATAACAATGTTAGTTAATTAGTCATGATAGCCGAACTAATTTAAAATTGTGTTTTTTATTAATTTTATTATATTATAAACAAATTATTACGATTTCCCTTTGACTCGATGACTTAAGCGAAAATATTGTCAATAATAACAAAGGAATAGATTAAAATTTAGTTTCTTTTAAAATTGTAGTCAAAAATGTATACGCACTGTTATTTTATTTAATTAGCGTTAATCGCATTCGTCAAGAGCCTGAGGTTAAGCTGAGTAAATTTAGATCTAAAAGAATAGATTGTAAAGAATAAAAAAAAACCATAAAAAGATATTATCTACATAATGTCTAAATACTTTTATTAATAAATTCGGTTTTTTACATCACATTTTCTCGAAAGCGCCAGCGAAAGCAATGATACTTATTTTTCAGATTAAGCTCTATCTAAAAAAGCAGAAAAATGTTTTAAATATTGAAAAAAAACGAGATCGGATTTTAGACGTGTAAAACAGATGGGCACAGCTAGTTTTATATATTAAATTAATGGCATTGACTAGTATTTGTAATAATATAGCATGGTGCTCAGTGTAGCAGGACGATCACATTTACAATTAGAAACTTTATACGTTTCGGGAAACCAATACTATAAAGATTGTTTTCATAACTCATTACTACTCAATACTTTGTTTCTATACATACATCGACTAGTTTATTAAGGAAAGAAAACATTTAAATACATTTATTAAATAATATAGTTTAAATAAGTAAAATTTTTGTCATTTCCTAATCTATACTAATATTATAAAGAAGTAAAGTTTGTGTGTTTTTTAAATTGTAAGGGGTAATCTCGGGATCTACTGATCTAATTATAAAAAATTATTTCACCAATAGAAAGCCACATTATTGCTGAGTGTCATAGGCTATATAAAAACCCGAAAAGTATGGGTCGGCTAGTACTTCAATATGCTCTATTTATCCGTCAAAATATAACTAGGAAGAATTTTATTTTCTAGTATATTTTTCGTATTCTAACCTCAAAAATCACACGTTGCATTTATTAGTTCATTGTTTTTTTTTACTTATTTAGGTTGACATTATTATGGCTTATTGTCTTGCCTTTTCATCATAGAAATATATGCTCGCAAATGTTTGCATTAAATTATAATCGAAGCATAAATTAATTATAACAACAGACCTTTATTAAGACAATAATAGGAATCGTAATTATAATAACTTATTACTAATTTATGCCATTGTATAATAATAAATAACTAACAGACCACACCTGTGTTTATACTAATACGAGGAAATATTAATGTTTTTTAAACATAACTCGATAGCAAGAAAAACTTCATTAGCTCTTTCTTCGTATGGATTTGATTTTTTTGCGATATTTTCTACTTACTTTCCTTAATAGACATACCTATGAATGAATTCCTATTGGAAATAGAATTTTCAAAAATGTAGTCTACTTATATGCAAAAACACAAGACCTTACTCCATTGAAAGATAAATACATAATCAAAATGAGTTTAGATTCTCTTATCTCATTTCATTTAATAAAACGACCCAAAGATGGTAGTTGGTATTTTCCTCCACTTATTACATAAAGCAAGAATATAAATTCTCTCTAATTAAAGCATCTCAATTGAATCAAATAAATGGCAACGTCGCTTTGGCTAGTATTCACGAGAAAATCCGATGCGCTAAAAGGTATGTAGTGCAAAATATTCCAGCGGAAAATGACTAACGCAATAGCATGCTTTAATTACGTAAACATAAACGCATGATCGCTAACAATGCCTCCGCCCCACGGCTCCACCCGCGATCTTAGAGCCATAATACATACACGTCATAACTTCATACACTTGCTAGACGCGCCCGCCGGTTTCACTCGTGCTCTTGTATTGTAGCGCAATTTTAAATGGCGTATGTCACTCGGGTATAGTGTAGCTTCACAATGGAAAATACTTTCAAATTAATCCATTAGTTCCTATGGTTTTTTGATGCAAACAAACTTAAATCTTTTCTCTTTAACAACATGGAACATTTATGTGCCTACTTTATAAAGTAGATGATATATGATATATATTAACATATTAAATAATCGTATTTATACCTCTCATACCTTATCTTTTTAATTGAGAGTTTGTATTCTTTAATTGATATTAAAATTATCCTAAGTGCGTAACTGTAATTTTACATTTCTAGTAGGTGCGCTCAAATAGCTGCTTATCGAACTACCAGTCATAGTTATTGTAATGTATGCACAATAACTTTCATGACTAACCTGTGAATAATAAAACTTGCGTTAGACAAAAGCAATAACTGTAAAAGAGGACGTTCAACATACCCACGCTTGTAAACCTTTCAAAACGACTTATGATCGCTTATCACAAGTGTCCCTTTAAAAGTTACATGTCATAAAGTTTTCAACTACACGGGTGAACGACATTTATGACAACACATACTTACGTGGTTCCGAGTGCATTAATCTGTACGGAGGTGTCCTTTTACCATGAGTAGTGAGTACCGCATTACTACGATGCCGTTTTGAAAACAATGAAATCTTGCTGCGACAGTTATAATTTATTAAATTCCATTTTGTTGATCGTGTAATACGATATGAAAACACTGTTTATGTAAACATAACACTTCAACTTATAGACACCGCAATAAAGTACTTAGCACAATTTTATTAAAATTCTGTACGTAGTTTCGCAAGTTCATTATAAAAGTCCGTTCCTGATTAGGGCAACCAAAGGACGCGATATATAAAATTTTTAAATAACTAAACATGTCAATTATCTTGATATATTTTACTACTTTTAAAGTTGAAATCATTTATCAGTGTACTGAGTAAGTATAAGAGATCGTTGCGAGAGTAGACATGTATAGGTAGCACACGTATATAGGTACATATAGAATGGCGAACACATTGAATGGTACGAGTGGTGGTACGAGTATGTAACATGTGTTTGTTGCGTAGGGTCGCGGTGTGATCGGCGGACGGCGCATCGAGTTGGCCGGATGCACGTGTGGCGATGGGCTAGCGTGCTGAAACACCGCTCGCGCTTCCGACTCACATTCATTGCCTCTCCATTCATACATGCGTCATTCATTTAATTCAAGTTCATAACGAGCCGCCCGACCGCACGTAGGTGTCCCTTAACTCACTCGCGACCGGCCCTGCCTTATCGCCGACTCGGATCTCGGATAAAGATAATAATCAACCGAACTACTTTAACATTCCCGAACGTCAGTGCGGAGCCGAAATATTCCATAAAATAAATTCGATCGCTCCGACCGCTTACCGATTCTCGGTATATGGGCGACAAAATTCTTTAAGGAGCGTAATAATTCACCCCAACTTTACACATCTAATTAAAATCAGGCGCCTGCATCTCGACGGCCGGATGTACTCGGAATCACTGGGTGTAACAAAACGTTCGGTTCGATAAGGAGGTGCGGCGGGGATTAGCCGAGTGGAGAGCGTTCGGTCGAGATGGTATCGATGGTCGGCGGACGGCGGACGGCGGTGAAGCATCGCGACGTGCCACACATTTCTAACTTTTTGGATTGTCGGGTCGCGCGGGGGCGTATTGTATGCAATTGTAGCACGCGAGGGCACCTCAGGCCGACGACCCGCCTCTCGCGCCGCATAATCCGACAGCGTTATGGTCAGCCCGGCGCCTTTGTTGGCTACCGGCTTAATTAGAACCCGTGGGTGGCTTATGACACGTCAGGATCTGATCATAAAGGCGCTAAAAATTCTACCTGCTCGAATCTGCGCCGACGACATTCCTATCTCGCGTCTTTCAAAATTAATGCCTATTGTCCGAATACGATGGGCGCGAAGCGATTACGAATAACACCAAATCAAACGAACCGAATCGACGCACATAAAAAACCTATTGTTAGCATGTTTTACAAAGTGAATACGTTTTAGAACGACGCCAATTCATATGTAACAAGCGTCCACTTTAATTGAGATGTATGCAGTCAAATTCTTTGGCCTCGATTAATTTCATGGAAGCGCCTGGCAGGGCAGTAATTAAGTGCACTAATTAATATTTAGTGAGATTATATTAATGTAAGGTAAATAAAAAATGATTAGCGTCAAATCGAACCAACGAACATATTATATACCCAACTCAATTCGTACATCATGTTCAAATACAGGTGCTTTTCTATTTTTGAAAATATGATATTATGTACATTCATAATCAATCTGTAAGCGTTTATTTTATTTTTAATAACATGGAAAACTCAAATCAATGTCGATAGCATTTCGAGTTTCGAACAAATCCTATGATTCCAAACAATTTCTAGCTCTGCTTTAACGAGAGCAATACAAAATGGAAAGCTGACGTTTTGTGGCGCCGCTAATCTATGAGTAAGTCAACGCAAGAGCGTCCTTGATAACACGCGACCGACACTTCACACTCATCTCGCTGCAATTCGAGTGCATTGCACATGACGTGACGTCACCCGCGTTTGAGCAGGGCAATGAACCGACTGAATTGAACATAAGTGTCCTGCTACATTTCGCCAACAACGCCACATTCACGATTTACGATATGCGTTTGCTATGCAATGATATAATCACTTTTAATCGCACTCGCCAATTATCGCGACTTCCTTAATAAGCTAAAATGTTACTGCTTTGACATAACCCTATATAAATTAAAAAGGTAAATTGGAGACAATTGCCACGAGCCGTAATTCTTGTCAAATGCCGTCGCAATCTTTTTAACAAGGCAGACATATGGGATGATAAAGCGTCTCATTGCGTATTTGTCTTTATTTAACTAAGACAAAAACAAATTCATAAAAAAATATTCCTATCAAATACAAGAACTATTTTCCATTATTATTTAACACAACGTTAAAATCGCTTTCTTCTTAAGTAGATCAAATGTAACGTAAATTCAACTTTTCCATCTAGTTCAATAAAGTGGTGTGACTATTTCCTATGTGTTCGTAATATGTTATTAAATATGAAAGTTCGCAGTCATCGCGCGGTCGGCGTGTTTAATGAAATAGACAATAGTGTTAAACTAATATAAACAAATATATGTAGGTGAACGCTTACCCACGAGTATTACAATTACGATATACAATGTCGCGCAATAATCAGAAGAGCGCATTATCATTCCCCACACGACGTGCGGTCACACAACACAAACAATCTCGTATAATATAACGCATAAATATTCCACAAATTAGAATTATTCTCGTACACAATTATACGTTTAAGTGAGGTTATGTATTTTATTATGTAGTGACACATTCCACACGTCTATTATCATTAAAGAAATCAGCCATCATTGCTTTATGTTCCAGAACGCGTGGCTCGACTTTAAAAACATGTCTGAGAACTGTTGTGTCTTAAAATTACAAATTACAGGAACGGTAAGATTCTTTACTCATTCGATTAAATTAAACCGAAACCTATTTTAATGTTGTGTTACATCATACATCAAAGCCTTTGTATTTAATTCAAAGTTTAAAAAATATTGTTTAAATTTTTGAATAAAGTATGTATTAAGCTTCTTTTTCAATACCTATGGGCTGTGCTATACTGTAGCATGGCCTTTTATGATCCGCCTTATATCGTATTGGCTAGCTATTAATCTGACGAGTATTAAAATCAATCAACAATTTAAATTACGTCATGCACTAAGTAACTGCCGATAGGGGTAGTTACGTGTTATTGAGCACGTATTCACATTTACGTATTGATAAATGATTTTCTTAGAAAAAAATGCGAATAGGAAATTATTCGATAAAATTTCTTGTATTAAAATACATGATTTCAGTTACAGTTTGCTTAAAATTTTTGGTGTAATAGGCAATAATCTCTGGATATTATCTATTTACAAAATTATCGTATCATACAAAGCTCTTCATTACCTTATATTATTGTTATATACAGTTTATATTTTACTAAGCGGGAAATTACCGAAACATATAATCCCGAATTAAGACCACCGTCTAACTATATTTTAAAGGTTACAAACTAGCCCCACCCTAGTTTTTAGCGCATTTAAACGGCCTTTCTTATAAATGTATCTATCATGTATGAAAAGAAATGTTCAAATCTGTCTAATAGTTCCGGAGAGTCAGACAAACTCTTTAACTTTATAATGTAGTAAGATAACGAGTAACATGGTTCTACTTCGCAACAAGGTATCGTAAGTAATGGTAAATTACATTAGATATTAAATGGTCAATAAAATGTTGGTTTATTAACATTAACAACGAATAGCAAAGAAATATAAAGTAATTAGTAATTTTATATCTGCGACCGTAATAATTAGCATATTGTTTGAAACAGTGCCGACTACGGGTTATAAGATCATCTGATAAACATTAATTAATCACCAAAAATATACTATGAGTCATCGTTTACTTTATTTTAACATATTTAGTTAAGTGCACGCGGAGTTAGCATTATTCGCAGGAAATAAAATATGTTTGTGCTATAAAAATAATTTGCTCGTTTCACGAAATTTCTGCGAATCGTAAAATTTATGGAGATTTCCACAGCAGCACTTTCATTTATAATAGGATCTGTAAATATATTGGCATTATATATGACAGTAACATAACATAGTTACATATAGATCTACATATTCTCATACGGTAATTTTTGTATCTTACTTATATTATTAACTAGCTATTGCCCGCGACTCCGTTCGCGTGGACTTTCATATAAACTGTGACCCTCCCTTTCCTCCCTTACAATCCTCAAAAATTGTAGCCTATGTGTTATTCTGATGTATAAGCTATATTGTGGTAAAGTTTCATTCAAATCCATTCAGTAGTTTTTACGTGAAAGAGTAACAAACATCCATACATCCATACATCCATACATCCATACTTACAAACTTTCGCCTTTATAATAGTAGTAGGATAGGATATGAAAGTTTGTGTGAACCATCCATGGTTAGATGTTTTTAATCTTTCACGAAAAATTACTGAATGGATTTGGCTGAAATTTGGCTTCTAGGTTGATTAGAGCTCAGATTGCAACAGTTGTGTTATAGATTCCCGATTCAAAAACAATAAATTAAGACAATATTTCACTTTACAAATTGACTACACCAATCGCGTAATATGGTTTTTTAACAAAATAACATGGAACGCCTTTCAAATTTTGATTACGTATTTGACATTTTCCCGGGAATTTCCATGAGATGCATTTGAAGAGATTACACAAACAGACCGTCAGGTAGGACCGTGGCACGTCATGTCTCGATGGATCGTCTAGACGACGATGACAGCTTTTTTCTCTTCTCGGTAATACAAATTTTGGCACGCTCGTTAAGATATTTTGGCAAACATTCCTGACATTAATCTGATCCGGAAAATGAATGAAAGTTGTCGGGAAAGTGACTCACTTCTACCTATTGCTAATCGCCGGCTGCCGCTATTAAACATATCGATATACCATTGTATTGCAAATGAAATACTTGTTTTAATTAACTGTAAATAAACCTATAAAGTCACCAGCTCGGTTACATTCATGCTCAATTTTCAAGGTAAATCGAAACGGTTGCAACCAAAAATTTTACTTAAATATTTTATAAATTTTCTCTTTCATGAAGGCTACTATTAAGAAAATATTTGAAGTATTTTAATGGTCCAATAATTATTCATCGTACTACTTAACGAAAGCTTTTTACTTGTTTTTTTTTTATTTTTTCTTATAATAATTATCTACACTTCAATACATTAGGCAATATAAAAATTTTGACTGAAAAAGATATATATACTATATAGTTTGTTTACGTATATTCTTAGTAAACTTATTACTAAGACTATAACTAATTAACTTACATATTATAATATAAAACTAAATTAGAACACGCTTTAATTGATATTTGTTATAATCATTATAATTGTTATAATAATATTATCAAAAGGATTTAACTTTAAATATTTTGAACTATTTATTTTTGCTTATAGTAACTATAATTTAAATTAAAAGATAGTATTCTGTAGTACAATTTTCAAAAATATAAGCGACACAAAATCATATACCTAGAACAAAATTTTGGCAATTACTCAAATCACAGATTATATCATATCAAGATATGGCAAGGCATTGATATAATAATCAATATTTACTTATAATTTTGGTTATAAGCGCAAAAAGTACGAAAATCTTTTGCAATACGTTTACGTTTTCTCGTAATCAGTATTCACACACAATATACACCCGATAAGATTGCGAAATCGTATGATACTCGGCTATCAATGTTACCCTGATATTACGAAATCAAAAATCATTCAATGATTAATTCTCTGTTTTGTACCGACTTGCGAATATTAAAAAAAAAAACTATTATCATTACTAAGGTGTTTTTTTTAATAACGCCAGATCTGTAAATATAAGAAGATAAATGTGAACTCTGATAATATTTTTTTTTACTTTAGGAAAAAAAAATATTGCGAGGTATTGGGTATAAAAATAAATATTGTTTCAGACTTAAATTACCTCACCTCTATCAACTTTCGCTATTTTCCTCAATTTCACAAAAAATAATGCGATTATAGTAGCGTAAAAATAAATATCGTACAACCAACTTCCAGGAAAGTCTTCAATTTTTAGGTTAATATATAGCCTATGACACTCACAAGTAATGCGACTTGTTAGTGTTACATTATTTTTTAGAATCAGCTTAGCCATTAGATTTCGTTTAACCTCACAAACTATACCTATTTCAATTTAGTATTGAGATATATTTGGATAAATAGATTGTAAAGTAAAAAAAAATGTATTTCCAACAGTACTCATCGTCATTAACGTTTAAATCTATTAATTAAAACGTTTCTTAGTTACTCTTTGGCAGTTAAGTTATTTTAATATTTTTTGAAGACTTCACGTGTAAAGAAAAATAAAAAAATGTCTGAAAAATATTCTTTGAAGATTAAAATTTCGCACACATTTATCTTGGCAGACTGTATTATGGATTAAGTATCAAAAGATTTTTAAGTGTTCCTTTAGTTCAAAAATAGAAATTCATTTTTAAATTTTATTATACTTAATATTAGCCGCGCCCTGTGGTTTTACCTGCATTTATGCAAGTATTATACTCATAAAAAATACTCTAGAATCACTCTATCATATACAAAAAATCTGCAAAGAATCGGTTGCGTAGTTTTAAAGATTTAAGCATACATAAGGACAAACAGAAGAAAACTACTTTATTTTATACTATGTATGTATTGTTACGCGTAGGTTATACCTACCGATTAGTTAAAAAATTTAAGGTAGATCGCAACAAAAAATATAAATGATTTATTTCAGGAGTTAGATACGGTTTCACTTTGTCCATTTTTTAATAAATAATATTTAAATATCAGCCGCTTTTTTAACACATACATTTTAGCAATATACCTTCATTAAATTGCATTTTCTTTCACTTACACTTAAACGAAATATTCGAAAAATGTTAAAATGAACGTTCATGTAAATTTTCAGTTATACAAATCCAGTAAATTCTTGTTTATTTTAGTTTTGAGTGACATATCTGCTGAAATGTCTTTGCCCGATAAAGATTGTATCATAACGGTATCTTGAACTAAAATAGATCACTTGACATTTCAGTAAGTTTGATACAGGGAGGAAAGGCGATCACGGCCCTCACGTGGCATTGTTTTTATTATCCTATCGCATCAGTATGACATCGATATGACGATAACGTGTAGCGCGACGTGCTCGGCGTGTCAGCGCACCTAGTCACTGTGATGTACATTGTACATACCTATGTTTAATTCGAGAATCTCTATATTTGCATCGCATACGATTTGATTGATTATGTAGTTACACTGAGATAATGTGCGCTATGTAGAATGTATCTTTTGCCAGTAGATATCAAATCGAGTCAAATAGAAGATTTTTAAATGGAGGAATTATTGAAACTTAGCTCACCAGCCGGTCTAGTAGTCCGTCGAGCGGGCTCGTCTTCCCGCAGATCAGGAGCGTGTCGGCGCGCCGCGGCCGGCCCGAGCGGGGCCAGCGCCAGCGCCAGCAGCATCAACACGAGCTGCGGCACCATCCCGGCACCTGGAGTACCACTGGTCCTCGCACCGGGGCAGAGGTTCCCGGCCTGAGCACTATTTTCGCCGCGAGAAGCGCGTCGAGTAGCGGAGCCGCGAGTGAGGAGTGAAGCGCGCTCGCACGCGTCGTGGTAATGCGACGACCGAGCCAGACTGAGGCGAGTCGAGCGATTTCCCGCGGGGGTCGGCCCCTCTCGGAAAACGCGGCCTACGGCGCGGGCGGGGAAAACTGCATAGCCTAAGCCCCAACCGCCCGCCCCCGCCGTTATCACGCCAGTCCGCACTCCG
>JADANM010006310.1:4623037-4656098 GCA_026213755.1 Eurema hecabe | reverse complement strand
AATGAAATAATTATTAAACCCCCCTTAAACTTGAACATTTTCAAAGTGCGTCTTACTAATAAATAGTAGATTTAAAGTACTTGGGTTTACTTACTACGCCATTCATGATACTAATAATATAGTGTGACAAACACTACAATTATTTGTTTAACAATTATTTCCAATAGATATTTACTTGAATTTACTATTAAGACGCAGTTTAACCTGCTAGGCGTATTATTTATTAGTTTACTGTTTAGACGAATATCTCGAATGTATGTTATGAGTATATTATAGAGGTATAATTCATTGTAAAATAAACGTATAGGACGTATACGTAAGGACTTTCCTTACCGTAAAGTTAACATCCTCTTTAAAAAACTAAAAGAAAAATCAAAATATTTATTTAAAAAAGTATTCACTGATTTGGGTATACCAGGTTCATTCAAGAAAGTGATAACAGCAATGAAACTATTTTATATAAAGAAATCCGTGAAGAAGCCATTTTTATCTTATAATTCTGTTAAACATATATGACAATGCAAACAGCTTAGCTGTATACAGCTTGACTCGTTATATTTTATACATTGAATATATATAAAGTGTTTTAATGTGCTAGGTTGAGTAATGAGCCCTAGATCAAATAAAGGCGATAACTAGAGCTATATTTTATAAACGAGCGCGCTACGAAAAGATTCATTATACATCACAAGTGCGAACTAACTGTTATCCATCTTGGAACCTTTTTGTTTTCGCCTCTAGTCTTCTAAAATTAATTTGAACAACCCTATCTTCACATGATATAGTGTTGCCAGCTTAAGAAATATTACCCTGGCACTTGGACGCGACGCGATGGCGCTATCCAGCCTGAATGCTTATTAATCTCACAGAAATTATACCTCTCTTGTTCCGATACTCTAATTTAATTTTGTACATACTCGGAGATGATGTATGCGCTTGGAATTGTTGGCAGTCGATATTAAGATGTGTCGATGTATTATCGTCTATACATATAATAAAAATGTAACGAGTCGCTGTCTGTACATGGAAGATATATGAGAAAAAATATTATAGGTGACCCTTATTAACGCAATAGAACCCAAAACAATTATTTTTGAAATTTTTGTCTGTTTGTCTGTTTGTTTGTGCATTCTAATCTCAGAAACGGCTTTTCCTATCTAGTTGGAGTTTTCAATGATATATTGTGGTAAGCTTCACTTAACATTTAGTGTTTAATTCATGTCAATCGGTTGATAAATAGAAAAGTTATGGCAATTCAAAGAATCACGTTGAGCTCGCTGAACGTTTGTTGGCGCGGGTTAGGCATTTTCAAAAATGCTGCCCAAAGTTACTTTTCTACGCGGTCGAAGTCGCTGGCACAGCTAGTTATAAATATGTGTGTATATTAAAACATATTTCACATAAACTTATTCGATTACAGATTGAGTGGATGGAACTATTTGTTGAAATTGAAAAGTGATGAATGATTAATTGAAGGCGCTATCGATCTACACGCACTGAATTAGTGTAAAGCAGACCTTACGCATCGTGGATGGAATTATATTTATCATAGTTTTAAATATTTATTTCTTGCGAGAATGTTTATTTACTATAAATTTTCTACTTACTTCGCGTTGTAACAAATATTTCGAGATACGCATTTTCAACAACATTTTTGGTCATTACCGGCCCGATCATATAACACTAAAACGGGTAGCTTTTATATTAATTGATAATAAGAATTATACATTCCATATATTTAACAATGTAAGTACCTACTTACATTTTTTGTATATATTGTATTTGTATGTAGATATTATCATCCTTGAGGTTATATCTGGTATAACATATTACTTACTTGTATAAATTTTCACTTTGCCGGGAACATAGGTATGCACTCGAACCTCGATATATTTTTTAGTAAAATTGTCTTACGTCGCCTTATCTATTACCTGGCTTCAAACTTTCAATTTATCATAAAAGATGGTTATCTGTTAAGTAATCTCTTTAAATTTGATGGATTATCAATATTGTGATAAAAACAGTATAGATACAAAGCTCTGTATCGATTACGTATAAATGACGTCATAGTAGCTTAGGGGTACCAAGTAGGTACATATAATATATATGTACATAGATATCAAATTTCTTGGGGACTCATTAAAATTACTACTATTTAATTTGTCATGCACATGAAAGTTCTTTTTCATTTTACATTGACTTAAAATAATTATTTTCAAAGAGTAAATTTCGTAATCATGAATAAAGAAACACCAGCCCCAGAGCTTACTTCCTTTTAGATTATGGGTTTACTTTACTTACTCCTTTTTATAGCGGTAGGCGGTGACCTTTATATGCTTCCTAACAACATTGGCTCCAATTAAGTCAGAGAAAAAAATAGGTAGGTACGTGTAAAATAACCTAATGAATTGAAGTTAAACTTCCTGTGAAAGAAAGCTAGACTCCTATACAATAAAAATCTAAACATACAACGTAATACGTAAACATAAAACAATACTTACTGAATTTGTTCGAACTACCCAACAAAGTCAATAAGACGAATGTCAAACGTGACGTCAAGACAACCATTCTTAAAATAAACGCCTCTTCATTGCCGTAATACTTACTCCACGTCCAGTCAAGAATGGTCGATATCGCGGCCGGGAACCTGTCACGTTTGACGTATTGTGAAAAATGCTCATTCTATCCCTTTTTATTATATAATTTTGAAGTGTCTATAAACTAACTCACAAAGCAGTAGCAGTGCCCCGCGGTTTTACCACTACTACACACCAAATTTCAACTAAATCGGTCCAGCTGTTTTTGCGTGAAAGAATGAAATACATCCATACATACATTTTCACAGACTGTCACATTTATAATATTAGTAAGAAGTAGGATTATTGTATTCTAGTAGACAGTTCTTGCATTGATTCACTACTTCATTAGTAGGGTACTTTTTTTGTATAAGCACTAGTTGTATAGTATTTTGGTATGAATGCATTTTTTTCGCAAGCGAATAGGTGTCTTAAGGTGGTAGGGTGGATTATTACCTGTTTCTTCTGCTGGAGTAACTACTGTTACTATAAGACTGTCTTGCAAGGAAATCTTGATGTGTAGATGTTTTGTACATTGGAATTAGGTATAATTATTGTCAGTTGTAAGATTTATTGTCTACTACATTCCAATAATATTTGATTATCATGTATATGTCTAATATTTATATAAAATATATCCAACGCACGATTCCACTGGGGTCCTTGGGGTCATGACTCCTCTCTCAGCTTTTTCCAGAACTTAAGTGTAATTTTGTGAGTAATAAAAAATCCTACATTTTACTTGTGATAGTGTTATCAAAATTATATTTTAATTTCTTAACCTGTCCATGCCAGAGTTAGATCCGCCCTTGGGAGTAACCTATACATATATAAATATGTACATGATGTGCACACATATTCATTACAAATGCAAAGGATATGCGTAGAACTTGGAATCTGTGAAGAGCTTGTAATTTATTTACAATTTAACGCCTGACGGGTTGGCGCCACCTATAATTAACCTAAAGCTGACAGCAATTTTGTAAATAGCATTATCTTCGTACATAATAAACAATTTAAATAATACGCGAAAATAGAATATTGCGTTGTACATGTAAATTTGAGAGATATATTTGAATGGGCCCCTAGCCAAGTCCTTGTATTAAAAATAATAATAGGCCTACGTACATATTCAGTATAATATTTATTTTCAAATTGTTCCATTTTCTTAATAATAACAATAAGCAGAAAAACATGTTCATGAATTATATATCAGATAAGGATTTGCATTAGAAAAACCAAATTTGGTGAGGATATTTTATTCCATAATACAGCATAAGACAAACCGGAATGTCACATTTTGCTTTCAGAAAACCTTTTGATATCCATAAAAATAAAAAGAAATCTCTTTACCACATTTGCCTCATAATTATATCCTTGAATTGTGTATTAACAATCTCTTCTAAATTATTATAAAAATGCTAAGTTATAATTAATTAATTGTGTAAGAGCAAAGTACCATTGAGAGATCTGAGCACTGCTTCCCTGTACACAGAACATCTTCTCCGAATGACACTGTGATCATCTAATACATAATACACCTAAATTAAATATTATAATCGGTTCGTCACGAGAAGTCAACTATAAATGCGGTCCGCGAAGACGATCGTTTCGATAATGAAGATCGCCAAACAGGTTTCGAATGTAAATTACATAACAGCTTAATCTACCTAGTTAACTTCCATAAAAATAAACTATCATCATACAATACGTCGATCAAATAATAATTGGAATATGCACAAACTGGTGGCCAAGGTCACCGCACAATCAATCTGGAGAGAATATTAATCTAATGTCACAAAGCGATGTGAATAGGTTCAAGGCGGTCGCCGCTGCGAGAGGCGCCGGGGGAAAGCTGCAAGCGAGATTAGCTCCGAACGCCGAGTCTGCAGTCACACCTACCTTAATGCACTAACACTAATAAATCAAAATCATAGATTTCAATTAGCTTTAAATACTTTATTACGACAACTTATACCACATCATAATATACTTATAAAACATGTTATGTGATCCACATTATCACGACACGTACCTATCCACATCACGATGCGCGTTCGAATGTACACCGTACGTTTCGGATATAAAAGAAAAATTTCGCTTTACAATCTATTTGTTCAGCGTCGCCGGAGGTGCAGGCGCGCCGCCCTGCGCCCGCGCACGCACGCACGCACGCACGCACGCACGCACGCACACGCACGCGCACGCGCCCCACCCGCGGCCACGAGACACTTACATTTGATACCCATTGCATTAATATAAATGGACAAAGTCTTCAATGAAAACCATTAAAATTATAAATTGTTAAATACTAGAGAAAAATTCACTTGCTCGTTGTAACTGCGAATTAAAGATACGCAAATTAAGTAAAATTAAAAAATTAATTTAATGTCTTAATTCATTAAACGAAGACGGTCACGCGACGACATAGCCTCTAGCTATTGTGTTTCATTTAAAGATCGGAAGCTAAATAAAATACTGTTTATTGTACAACATGTAATGCTTTTACTTTTGATTAAAAAAGAAGGGTTCGAGTACACCGTCTATAAACTGAGGATATACATATGAAGTACTACAATTAAGTTACATACATACACAGAGAGATAATCTACTTGTAAATGTGACCTGAAGTCGTACATTACATACATTAATCGGGTGAGGCGCGGCCGAGTCCATTTATACTAACCAATGTTACATTACAGCAAATAAAGTGAACTTAACCATAGAGTGTGATGGGGCGGTTAGCGGTTGGCGTTCTTGAGCTGGTTGGAGAGCCAGTCGAGCCCCTCGTAGAGCCCGTCGCCGGAGGTGGCGCACGTGGCCTGAATGTACCAGTTGCGGTTGCGCAGCGAGTGCAGCCCCAGCTTGTCCGTGATCTCCGCCGCGTTCATCGCGTTTGGCAAATCCTGAAAAATGCCTTTACGTTAGTGTGTCGCATTCACCAAACACTCACAGTTACTGGTAAAAGAAAAAATACAAGTCTAGTTAATTACTTGACCACCCCATATAAAAAATTAACTAATATGTAGTTCTCATCATTAGTACTTTTAGGACTTTTTAAATGTGACATTACATGCAAAGAATAAAATATGTATAAATAATTGTACAATTTTTAGAAAATTAAAGATTAATTTATTGCTTGTTAAATATCCATAGCTAAATTAGCCTATATCCATTGCTAAAATAGCATAAATTAGCCTAAAAATATGATTAAGCTATATACATGAATATAAATGTGTCATGCTTATCTCTGAACCTTCAATCATATTATACACAACTTCCTGCTTTACTTAATAATTATTGCAATAGTACCGCCCCATTACTATTATAAAAATATTGGAAACAATAATAAAATAATATAAGTAATGATCAAATTATTTAATCAATCAATTGAATCAAATTTGCCCATATATCACCCACAGTTAAACAAATAAGAAGACTATCTGTACCCAGTAGTTTATTTCAAATAATTTAGATTTTTATGGCAACACCTAAATAGAAAGTATTCCATTTGTTAGTCCTAGTCCTTTCAGCTCTTTTTACATAAAAGAATAACGTAAAATTCATATATAAATACATTGTTAATAACATGTGAGTTAAAAGGCTAAACAGTCTTACCTGTTTGTTTGCAAAGATCAAAAGAACTGCATCTCGGAGCTCGTCTTCACTTAACATTCGCATTAGCTCCTCACGTGCCTCACCAATACGTTCTCTGTCATTACTGTCTACTACAAAGATGAGACCCTGAAAATTTTACACATTATTATTATTATTATATAATGAAAAGAGTTCTCATAAATGTACGATGGAAGATAGCTTAAATACTAAAATGGATATTTGAGACAATTTAAATACCTGTGTGTTTTGGAAGTAATGCCTCCATAGTGGCCTGATTTTATCTTGACCACCTACATCCCATACAGTGAAACTGATGTTTTTGTATTCTACAGTCTCCACATTAAAGCCTGTAAATTAGGACAATTGTTATAAGATGATGCGGAACATTTACAATACTAAAGGATTTTCTATATTAATCATGTATTCCATCAATCCTACTTCTGACCATATGAAATAAAGACTTTCTAATTTTACTGTATGAATATACACCAATAAATTAAGTTAAAGGTCATACATTCTAAGTCTATTATATTTCTTGACCTACATTAATATATGTTCACTAAATAATATGGTTTAAAAAGTGCATAAACATAAAATTTTCAACATGTAGTAACCCACAATTTTGATAACTCAGTAATATAAAACATTGAAATAACAGATACAGTACTGACATAATAACTGGTTAGGTATCTACAAATTTATATTTTTTACTTTGGTCACTGCAATAGTATCAATTAGTGACAGAGAACTAATACATATGGTCCAATACATAACAATATTCAATATAAGCTAATAAATGGAATGAAAAAGCAAGTAAAATCTGCAGTTCTTCCAGCAAATATAAAAACTTACCAATCGTAGGAATTGTTGTAACAATTTCTCCTAATTTGAGTTTATATAGAATTGTGGTTTTACCAGCTGCATCCAAACCAACCATCAATATTCTCATTTCCTTTTTGCCAAATAGGCCCTTAAATAAATTTGCAAACATATTCCCCATTTTGGCAACTTAAATAAATTCTGAAACAATAATTAGAACAAATATTAGAAAACACATTCACTCTGACTCATCAGCTATACGTTACTATAATCAATGATAAATGACATGGCAAGTCAAATCTAAAATAAGACGTATAACAAGGATTATCCAAGTTTACTAATCAATAAAAGATTATTGGTCTATATTTAATATTACTTTTCTCAGTAATGCTGGACAAAAATTTGTATAATATGAGGGTTTCGATTAACAAAGATTAGCCGACATCACTGTTGGTATTCAGTTGCGGTCACCACCCAGAGTTCAACATTTTAGAAACTGATTTAGTTGCATGCTTATGAATTGAAAAGTTTCATTATTCGTAATAAAAATTAGTTGTACTCACTCTCTTGCACAATTATTTAGGTTACGTTATTTTATTGAAAAAAAATCTTCAATTCAATGAAGTCACTACTATTCGCTGAGTGTCAAAATGGCGGCGAACGTGGAAGTTATTCGTGCTTATGCCACGTATCGTATAAAAAATGGCCAGTTTTGAAAATTATAATATCTATGGATTATTAATAAATTAATTTATTAATAATTTTAATATTTAAACCAATGCGATAAAAGTATAGTGTATTACAAACACTCTTTTCTATTACGATGTGGTACCCGTACACAAACTTCAAGTTTTTACATAAAGGTAATACTTATATACCTATAACCTACTTCGAATGAAAAATTATAATTTCCTGCGTTTTGCATTAATTTAATGCAACTAGTTTATTGTGGTATAAAAACATAATATTTATAGCTGTACAATGAAAAAATCGCTTATCGAATGCCATTTATTCATTTCATTCCATTAACACTGCTTCAATCCATTAGGTATGTACAAATTATTACCGATTTTCTAAAGCTCGACGAAACGAATCGAAAAAATTAAAATATTTGTCAAATTCAATCACTACTCATATTATTATCTCAATAATCCCTTCTCAGTTGTCACTTGTCAAATGTTTGATTTGAAATTTGAATTTTAAAAGTAAAAACTTGTTAACTTGTTAAGTTGATAACTTAAAATAGCAATAAGCAAGCTGTACAATCTTTAAGAAATCTTTTTGCCTACAATTATTTTTCATAAAAGAAAATCAATGGAAGTACTGAATGCTATGAAAAATTGGCTTGAAATAACTCCTAGCCATACATGTTTTAGAGTGAATAAGCTCAAATGTTTTAATACAGAAAATCTTAAAAATATTTTTCTCAAGGTAAGTTTTAATTATGAAAATAATGATACGTTTGCGAATGACTATCCTCTAAAACACAGTCCTATATATTTTTCAGCAAAGCAATGAAATAAACGCAAAACATTTTCCAGAATACTACTATTTAAAAGACGACTGTTTGATAATTGGAAGTTGGCCAAAGGATGTAGAATTAAAAAGTACCAAAAATGAAGTAATGGTTGATGTTACTTGTGGTGCTGCAGTTTTAAGAGGGTCCCATGTCTTTGCTCCGGGGGTACTTAGTCTCCTTCCATGTAAATATTGATATCCAAAGATACTTTTTTTAATAGACTATTGTGTTTTCTAAATGTCTAATAATATATCTATAATCACAGTGGCGGCGTAAGGCGTGGGCGACGTGGGCCACCGCCTACGGCCTCGCGGTACAAGGGGCCTCGCGGCTCAAAAAATTTAAAGCAATGCATAAAACTTTTAAATTAAATATATACTAGGTAGAGATGACATTAAATATAAGTTCTTTATAGCTAGAATTTTTTATGTCAGCAAAAACCATACACAAAATTAAGCATCAGTGCGGATTTAAGTGACAAACATTAGTTTTTGTCTCCATTAGCTCAATAAAAATAATCACTGAATCATGAAATCAAAAACTGTCAATATTTTAAATTAATTGTGTTAACATGATATTTTACCGATGCATACATTATCGACCCCTATTAGTACGAGAGCCCACGACCAAAATTTTTGTCTCATAGCAATACGGCCAAAACCGCATCAAATCGATAGATACGATTATCCTGAACTCGATAATACCAATATCAGACCTTTTGATCTGACCGAATTTTCAAAATTGTCAAAGAATTTTACCGAACTGCATCATAGCAATATGTCTGATTTGCAGACTGTAGTTGAATGATAGTTCTGAGATACCGGAAACATATTTTTCAGACGTCAGTGGTGTAGCACAAACCGGTAAAATCACTTAAAAAAATTAAAAATGAGACAAAAAAATGTCTCATAGCAATACGTCTGAAAATCTTTTTTATTAGCAAATTTTAAAATTTGAAATGTGAACGCATTAAATTTAGAGACCGTTTTGAAAATGTTAACAAATTTTACCGATCGGTATCATAGCAATATGTCTGAAAATAATAATAAATAAATATATATTTTCAGGACATTTATACACAGCGCCATCTGGTTCCAAGCTAAGCCGAAGCTTATGTTATGGCAACTAGATAACGGAATAAATACATTACTTTTCTTACATTACTTTTCTTTTGTAAATACATACATACAATACATAGCAACACCCAGACCCCAGAAAAATACAAATGTAAATTACAAATATATTTTTCCGGTGTGGGAATCGAACCCACGACCCTTCGCGCAGAAGGCAGGTGTGTTACCTACTGCGCCAAGCGGTAGTAGTAAATTGTTAGACATGATAAAATAAGTTGTCCACATGTGCAAAAAATTTATATCAGACAAATTAAGTGTAGCACCTTCTCTATCAGATAACTTTTCGATACACCTAAAGTGTCTGAAAACAGGTTTTTGGTAATCATGGCAGCAATACGAAAAGTTAAAAAAAAATTATCCGTATTGCTATGATCTCGGGCCTCGGCTAAATTTGTTCACATTTTCAAAAATACGCTCAGGCTACGCGTAAAATGTCTGAAAACAAACTTTTTCGTAATACAATTATTAAATCTATGTACATTTTCACTATCAGACGTATTGCTATACTACCGACTGTCTTTTTATTTTGACACAGCAGAAATAACGCAGCTGCTACACTTTCGACCGTTACTACACACCTAGTCGGGTTCAGATTCATACAATCTAACGATTTTATAGGGTTTTTGCCGTATTGCTATGAGACATGGTTTTAGTCGTGGGCTCTCCTACTATAGGGTGGTACCTTATATAGCATGAAGAAAATATTTAAGATGATAAAATTATGTCCTGACTGCAGATTGCAAAAATATGATTGGTTTTTTTGGACTGGAAGCACCTTTTGAAAGCCGATATTTAATTTATCGGTATTGTCATTTCCACCTCATTTACGATATGTAATTTTTCATTCATATTAATCTATTTTGTATTTTATGCATAAAACTTACAGGCATTTCTTTTTTTATATAAAATCCGTCTTCAGGTCGCCACAGAACAGGGCCTCGCGAAATCTGTTTTGCCCACATCAAATTTAGGTCTTGCCCCGCCACTGTATAATCATATACTTTATGTAAATCGTAAAATACCTGAAGCACCAATTGTAGTACATTGGTGACTTTTCTACTCATTCCTGTTTTTTCCCATTCATTTTGTTACTTATTCATTTCAGCACTTGAAATAAATAAATAATATCTCCCAATGGTACCCCTCACTCCACTTTATGGTAGTTATCATAAATAAATTTAGAAATCAGTTAGTGTTAACAAATTAATAAAGAAAGAAAACTATAACTTTTAGGTACCAAACTTGATGAAATTGTTGATATCTATGCTGATTTAGATGGACATTGTAAAAGAGGATTAAAAATAAAATACATTGGAAATAAGAAATATGTTGGTAGTGGTATTCTTAAGAAGTTACGAACTGACCTATTTAATGAAGGTATTCAACCTAGGCATGTACTATTAATACACAATCTTTTTTTTTGCTGAAGTTATAATTATATAAAAAATCACTTGCTTTTTTTTAAAGTGATATATATAAAAATAAACTGCAAATTATATCTTAATTGTTCTAGTGCAGGTTCTGGCATCTCTTTTTATTAACTACATTAATGGCTTTGAACAAAAAATCAAACATTATAGAATCTTACCTCAATTTTAATTTTCAGTGGTATTGGCATACATACATTACTTCCAGCATCTTACTTACCAGTGGTAAATGAATCTTTATTTGAACCTGGAGAAGTTGTTTTGCAAAATTTACCATCCATAGTATGCGGGTGGGTGGTGAATGCTAAGCCACATGAACGGATACTAGATATGTGTGCCTCACCCGGCAACAAAACAACACATTTAGCTGAAATGTCTGATGATAAGGTAGATAGAATTGAAATATTTTTTTGACGAATCAGTTTGCTTATAAATCGGAGTCCTATGTTAAACTTTATAGTATATGTCTAACTTGATCCGCATGTGTGTCAAAATTATAAAACTGAGAAACAAATTTATATTAATGACTTCTTTGTAAAAAGTGTCCTGACCTCTTTATATTACAGCAGAGGTAGCGTAAATCTTAGTTCATCAAATTTTATTTAAACAAGTTCTTTAACAACCATGTAATAGGTATGTTTTATAAAAAAACAACAGTACATTATTTTTCTTGATAATGTACGTAATAGCTTAGTTCACTAACAGAATTAACAATCTTACCTCTAACTAACTTACCACTGTTTTATACACAAGACTTTATATTTGGTATTTTGATCATATTATCTGTGTAAAACATTTGTTTTTCAGGCAATAATCATAGCTATAGATAAGACAGACAAAAAAGTAGAATTGATTAATAAGAACTGTGAATTACAAGGGGTGACTTGTATTAGTGCATTTACTTTTGACTCCAGAAAGTGTTGTTCTGAAGATGCTATCGCTACAACAGAAGCTCCTCCGTTTCCTCCAAATTATTTTGATAAAGTTCTTCTTGATGCACCATGCAGTGGCTTAGGGCAAAGACCTAGGTTGATCCACAATATGACTCCAAAAATGATTAATTCTTACAAGTATATACAGAGGGCATTATTCACTGCTGTAAGTTATTTGCTTACTTGAATATATAATTTATTAAATTTTATTTTTATTTATCTAGTCTGTGAATTATAATGATCATGTTCGTTTTTTAAATTATGTTAGATGAATGAATGTATTAAAAAATATACTATATGATTTTATTCTTCTTTAGCATATTTTTGTAGAAGTGATTAAACCTACAATTAATACAGAATAAACTATTCATTATTATGATTATTATTATTTAACTTTATTCTGTATTATAAGCATCATACATAAATGTTTATACTAATATTAATATATAAGGCCTAAGAATGTTTATTTCTTTATATGAATCTACACTATAGGTAACTAAACATTATACTTAAGTACCTTCTTACTCATAAGTGGGCGAAATAGCATCTAATTTTATTTATTGCGTTGTTTTTACAGGGAGTAAAAGTCTTGAAAAATGGTGGCAAGTTAGTCTATAGTACATGTACAGTTACATTGGAAGAAAATGAAAAAATGGTGAAGTGGGCTCTAGAAAATTTTCCATGTCTGCAGTTAATACCAGCTGAACCTCTCTGTGGTGGGCCGGGATTACCCAACTGTGGTCTAAGTGACACTGAAAGGTAAGGCTGAAGTAAATAAACTCTGAAATTATAATAGTAATGAATAATGATACTATTTTAATATTCCTAGGAATATAAACAATCAGCAAAATAATACAGATAGTTGACAGTACTATTTGTATTATTTTTACACTTTGTTTCATGACGAAATAGTAAATTGAAATATTATGATTCAATACACTGTACAAAAAGTGTGACGCTGTACAAACTGGTGATCTTATCACTAAAGAGTGATAGCACATACATACAACCTGTCTGAGGAGTTAAAATTAGTAGACTTTACTTTTTTGTTGGAGAGTGATGCGAATTGGTCTATTTTTACCTACCGGCATGTACTATAGTTACTGTTGTAATAAATTTCTTTTTGCTAAATGTCAATGTCTCCTATATTTTCAAGATTATAATGAAATCAAAATAAGATAGCACCTGAGTTACAAACTCAAATAATTGTGGCGCGAATGACATAGACTTTTGAAATTTTAGGTTCAATTATTTCTTAAAAGATTATTTATGAATAGTTTGTAAACTTTTTCTTTTTTTTAGAGCAATGGTACAACGATTTGGTCCTGATAATGATCCCTTAAGACAAGTTGATTCAATATATAGAAATTCCATTGGATTCTTCATTGCAAGTTTTTTGAAAACGGAACAAAAAGTATGTAATAACACTACATGTTTTATTTAATAAATACCTTTATTTTATTTCATGTCTTTTTTATAATTTTTCAACTTTTACCCAGAGTCCGTCTCTAGCTTTGAAGAATGCTGCCATAGGTTCAAACACGATTGGATATTGAGATTTAGAACAAACCGAGAATTTAAAATTCTTAAGTGCACTCATCATAGCATACTTTGCCGAAAACATCGCGAAACGTAAACCTGAAACGAAATAAGTTGTTGCTGAAAATCTGTTATACCAATAACTAGCTGTTGCCCGCGACTCCGTCCGCGTGGACTTTCATATAAACTTTAACCGCTATAAAGTTTTCATTATTTTTAAGATGTATTCTGCTATTCGGGGCGGGGACAAATTCAACGAACCAAAAACCATGAAAATTGATCTAGCCGATCTCAAGTTATAAGTGTTGTAGCAAACCCGTCTTTGTTTTATATAGATATGTTTATGGACAAGTTACCCTTACTTTTTTTTCATTAGTTAAAAGTTGCAATGGGCATGTTCTATCTAACGCATAATGATGTCATAGAGCTGTGAAATAACTGATACTCAATCCTAACTCGAATTATTCTCTACTTTTCTACTCTTTATTTTATTGTTGTAATGATATACCTAGACTTAATATAAATGAATTAAAATAAAAAGGTTTATGTGGTTCGCCGTTCCTTCGCTATAATAAATAGAACTAAATACCTTTCATAATGAATAATAAGCATTGCAAGCATAGCAAGCAGTGACGTGCCCAAATAATGCGCGCGGACGGGCGATAGTTTTCCAATCTAGCTTAAACTCTGTTCTCTATTTGCTAACTTACCGATACAATTCCTGGGGCCTGCTCCAAAGCCTAAGAACGCATTCGAAGCTTTTTCGAGTTTACCATCGCACATAAATCTTTCAGGATTAAATTCCTCTGGATTTGAGAAATTGTCGGGATCCATGTGTACTCCATATACAGGTATGGCAACCATTTCACCAACATTTACTTTGACTGATGTGCCGGGCAAAACATATGGTTTCGTGCAAATTCTATCGATTCTCGCGATAGGCGGATACATTCGTAGTGTTTCTGAAAAAAATTGCATCTGTATTAACAACAACACTCAAAAATGCACAGTGCACACATAATATATTGTACACTACAAACTTTCTTTTGAACGTATACAAATTATGTACCTAATCATTTTTTTGTGCTATTTAAGTTTTAATTGTTAGCAGAAGTAGGGTAGACGAAAAATAACATAAGGTTAGGCTAAAATAGAATAGACTTTGGACTAGATTAATATTGATAATCAGGTGTTTCTTATTATCATTATAAAAAGACGTCAACATCACATTTAATACGATTTCCTGTCATCACTTTGGATTACATTTAATTATTGAAACTAATTTATTATGATAACGATAAAGTTTATTATTTTTCAAGATAGACGCATCTCGATACATACATTTCTTTATTGTTTATTGCGGAGCGTTCTTTATACATTAATTGAGAACATTATATAGAAGGTCTATATTGTATATGTAAACTGAAAAAAAAATCGGTTGATAGTCGACCGTGCCAACGTCATAAGAAAATCTGATGGTATGATGGAATGGAACGCTTCAGAGCGAAGTAACGCCTTTTTTTGCGTGCAGCTGGCTCCATCGAATTATAAAACGTTGTCACGCAAAAATAAGCCATAGACAATCTTTTCTGTTGTTGCCAAGTTGAGGTAATATTAAAAATATTTTTGATCATATAATAAAGATTATAACATTTAAGTAAATGTTCGACTTACCTAAGAAAAAGGCTTCCAGATAATCGAGCTGTGAAAGCAACTCATATGTTATTTCCTTATCTTTAGTTACTTCCTCAATATGAGCTCGAACTTTGTCCTGCAGTTCTGGTTTAACAGCCATCAAGAAAGTGGCACAAGATAGCATTGTGCTGGATGTTTCGTATCCAGCTAACAAAAACAGGAGACTTTGTGCGTCAATTGTGTTTTCATCTAAATCTAAAAAAATAGAACGCATAGTTGTTATTTATTAAGAACAGTTGGCTTAATTCTTCTTCTTGGATTGTAGAATCTTTTGACGCTGTCTTTTTGTCTGCGGTTCGATGGCCCATTTAACTCTTTTTTGCCGATAAAATGAAGAGTCTTTCCTTTCGTAAGCTTTAGATAATAGTATCTATAAGTCAGATAGAAAGACAAACAAAATCGCTTTCGCATTAAGGTGTAATATTAGTAGTCTTATGGTTATTAAATCTCCTTACGTAATTTAGAGTTAGAGCCAGCCAGTTCCTCTTTTTCTTTTTCAGCGGCATCAAGAAGTAACTGTAGAAAATCGTTATTCCTATAAAAAGTAATTCATTCAAATTTATAGTTGCTACTTTTTAGTGAAATATAGATATACATTTTATTATCATATAAATCATACTTAGATTTTGATATTGTCCTCTGTTGTTTAGTTGTCTGCAACATTTCTACAAGTTGGTCTAATGTCTTTAAATGCAGAAAGGAAATATTAATGTATCTTAAGGCTTCAGGTATAAACATTAAAATGAAAAATAAAACTATCCTTTTCGACGTCGGAAAGTAGTCGTACTTTTCTGCAATCTGAAATATATAGTAAAATTCCTGTTAATATCACTGAGTCTCTTTCCTGTATGTGGATCTCTTTCTTTACAAATTAGGTTTAATCTGTATATAGGTAAGACATACCTTGATAAATTTCGCATTTTCATCAGTTAATGAATCCGATTTGATTCCAAATGCACATGCACCAATTGTTTCCAGTGTGTACCGACCCATTATATCTTTCATTTCAATTTCCGTGTTATCTGTAATAACAACATAGTCTGTTAGGGCAAAACCTAATAATTTTGTAAAAAGAAGTCTTTCAACTATTTAAATTATTATTTGAAAGCAATTCTTGTTGTTAAGTTGATAAGAATATTTAGTTACCAAATTGATTTAAGAATTCTACCATTTGCTCTGAACTACTTTGTATCAGATGCAACATGTGCTTAAGACGCGATGAACTGAATGTCGGAGTTATAATGCTTCGGACTCCCTTCCATTCTCCTGACTGAAAACATTATTAAATTAAATGAATCCCTATATTTCTCAACATCAATTATTAAAGACTGTTGATTATATTTCAAGAACAATAATGCCATACGCTTTTTTTACAATTTAGGTTTGACAAAAACGGAATAGGAGTTGTAGTTAAAGCCGGATAGTGTTGATAATTTTTTTAATCAAAATTTTTAAAATTAATTAATTTTCAGAGATAGCATTTCTATGATTGATTTTATATTTAAAGTAGCTGAAGAAGCCTATAATCTGATATCAAACATTATGATATCTTATAATAATAAAAACGTTATCGAAAGTAATTTCCTTTTTTAAATACTTCCGTCAAACAAAAAGAAAATAATAATTTTGTACTTTTACCTTCACATGCATCAAGATAAGTAATTGCAGTTTTTACTAAAATTGAAATAGATTATTATCTAAATAACATAAATCGACGTTTTTCTTTACCTTTAGATTGAGTAGATTTCTCTTTAAATAATAGGGCTCGTTGCTTGGTAAGGTATAACGATCGATGAAATGTTCAAAATCTCTTATCGTTACTGCTTTAATTATTTCTGTATTAGTGAGGTATAAAATTGGTTTTCTTCCAAGAAATACGCCTAAAATATAAATAGTCTATTATTATTGAAAACAAATCTAATGGTGAAATTGCGATTATTTGCCTGACTTGATGATATACTATCTAAAATATAATATACACATTAAAAATTTCGTCCTTTAAGTATGGTGGGTAGCGATATAAGAAAAGATTCGCCTGAACATAGCGAAGTAAATTAGGCCGTATGGCATTGCTCTACAACGCAACCTGTCATCGTGAGGCAAACTGCCGAAGTTCTTAAAAATTCTCTAAAAAATACTCACCCCCGTATCCAGTTTTTTTGAAGTGATTGTGAACTTCCTTTTGAAAATCATGAAAAGTCTGTTTTCCCAATATATTTGGACCCATATTGCCGAAAACAATAGTTGGTTTTAAATAGGGTATTCCTCTCATTTTGAAAAAATTAAAGGTACTCGTAAAGTGGTAATAGAAGGCCAGTGCAACAGTTAATATTAAACTTAACATCCAATGTTGCCTAACGAATGTTCCAATTTCTTGGAAAACACTGCTATACTCCATTATGAAATCGAGCGACTGCATTTTTTCTTTCTACTTTATTAGACGCGTGTCCGCTTTGCTATTTAAGTTTTAACAATTCAAAAGTAATTACAACGTGATCGAGATTTACGCGATGATAACCCCGGAACACAACAAGTTGTTACCGTACATGTTATAAAGTTCATCAATGATCAAATGTATGTTTGTACTGAAAATTAATTATCCATTTATAAATTTTATTCGTCGTGTGTATATATATGCTATACTGTACTATCTAATCTCAATTAATTCCAACTCCGAAATCAGTGATATAATTAATTATGTAATACAATTTCCCCTATATACATTAATTCGTTTATAATAAGACCTATTTAATTGTAGCCACATGTGTTTTTTTTTATCAAGATCGCATTCAAATTTTGTATAGTGGGTAAAGTTGTCGTGCATCATATCCATGAACCTCGGGAAAGGCTATGTCGGACTTCTACGGACGAAACTTCATTGGGTCTTTCTAACAAAATCCGAAATATAATTATGAATACTGCTGCTCTATCGTCAAAATAAAATATGTACGTTTAGCGAACGGCTAACTAGTCCAGCTAAGTGTATAAATATCGTAGTTTCTATACACTACATCCAATAAGGATTGCCAATTTTTTTTGTAGTTTGTAGCTAGAAATGAAGTCCATAATTTTCAATAACTTCATCAATTGACTGCATAATCCACTAATGTACATGTGTGTCACAAAATATGTCTTTTATACACTTACTACACTACACTGACGAACGCTTGGCGCAGTGGTAGCAAAAAACTGCTTTCTGCGCGAAAGGTCGTGGGTTCGATCCCCACACCGGAAAAATATATTTGTATTTTTCTAGGGTCTGGGTGTTGCTATGTATTGTATGCATGTATTTACAAAGAAAAGTATGTATATTGTATATGTAATTTATTCCGTTAACTAGTTGCCTTCACAAGCTTTTGCTTGGAAGTAGATGGCGCTGTGTATAGATGTCCTGAAAATATTTATTATTATTATAACTAAGTTTTTAAAAATAAAAGTCCATTTATGATTGTCGAATTTTATTTATGTATAAATTGTACAAGTTATGTAATATATAAGGCGATAAAATGCATAATTAATAAATCAAGATACGCATCACATTACCAAAAAATACGTCCATTATCTTGATTATTTTGTGTGGTGCAATGATTGAGTATTCTTCATTTTGTAGATAAAAAAACATAATTTAATTGTATTCGAAAGAATGAGATTTCTGAAAATAGGTGATGGTGTCTGCGAAGTACGTTTTATTACCGAATGTATTTTAAAACCGACACATCAGAACATGACATTAACAAGATTTCCCTTATGACAAGGCACGCAGACCTCCATTGATTCGATATTTTAAATAAATTTTACCCTACTGATAAATAATATGGACGCTGAAATGCCATTAGACTTTTAATTCTATTTTCACAATTTCAATAACAATATTTGTATCTGGCTAATATTATTGAAGCCACTTATATTTATAGATTTTTACGTACTGGAGTATTCAACTTCACAAACTCATACTTCATAAAAAATCTCATTTAACTTCACCAATATCACAAAGCTATATAAATCTCTATCTCGGCTTAAATTAAAATCAACGATGCAAAAAGATACCTTTGTACTTGCAGTATTATAATATTAAATCGGAATACTTATGATTGTACTGTATATCACAATGTTGTTCAATATCACATTTACAATGGCTCACACATTTAAAAACGGCAAGAATATATGTGTGTTTGGTAAATACATCATAGAATTCGTTACATCGAACGAAATAAATAGACAATAGTTTATCCTTATTATTAAAAAAACTGGGCATATAAACAAAAAACTACAAGCTCTACTATGAGTATACGATGACCTACGAAAAATTAATCAAAAAATCCTTTTCCCTTTTTGTAACATAGAAATAGAAAACCATATACCTAAAATTCATATGTCACGAAAAAAACTAGATTTTGTTAACTCGTACATACATTCCAGCTTGAGCTTTTAATAAAAGAGCGCGTTTGTCGAACTGTATGGGATGTTCTGTTGTAGAGCAAGTCTCAAATTTAAAATTCTTCAAAAGTGCCACCATTGCTATTTTTGCTGAGATCATAGCAAAGCGAAGACCTGAAAAAAATATTTGACATATAACGCTATCCTAATTGTAACTTATTATAAAATTTTATACTAACCAAGTTAAAATAACTCACGAGACCTCCAATATCTATTATGGGTCATCGTACAAAAATAAATTATGTTACTCAGATACATTGACAAATCAGCGTAAATCGATACCACATCGTATGATGGATCGTACGATACGGGGACGTGATCGCACCATTTTCACGCTAATATTTATTTCACAACTGTGTTAGTATCAGTATCAGTATCAGTCAGGCCAGTTCGCCACAGCTCATACATAGTTGATTATTCATTCTTTTCTAAACGCTTATTCTCTAAAAGTTGTTATAAATACAGTCATAATCTACGCTTTTTCAAGGATATTTCAATGTTGCATTCAATGAGCTCCGATATAAGTGAACTGGTATTAACCGATAAAAAAAATCGTTAAATACAAATGCTTTAGTATTGTATTTACCGATACAATTCCTGGGCCCGGCGCCGAACGCTAAGAAAAGATGAGACGGTCTTTCTTTTTTCTCTTCTTTCATGAATCTTTCTGGCCTAAATTCTTCTGGTTGCGGGTATATTTTGGGATCCATGTGGATTCCATAGACTGGTATAGCCACAGCCTGTCCTACATCCAATTTTATTGTTGTTCCCGGTATAACATATGGCTTTGTAACGACTCTGTCAACTCTAGCTACAGGAGGGTAGACGCGTAATGTCTCTGAAATTTAATAAATATCACATTTTATTTGTTTTCAAAAATTTTTCATATACTTGGGTCTGATAAAATACCTTTAAATACTAACATTTTTCTAAAATAATAAAGTAAGTGTGTGAGTTTAAAAAAAAAACATTTTAAGTGCAAGACTGTTGGAAAAAACGTATGCCACGTTATAGCTACACCCAATTGCATTTGTGGCTGGTAAGAAGTGTATAAAGATAATAATATAATTAAATTACCAAGTAGAAAAGCCTCCAAGTAGTCAAGTTGTGTTAAAAGTTCGTAATCAATTTCCTTTCCCTCGGTAACTTGGAGCACGTGCTCGCGCAGTTTGTCCTGAATGTCTTGTCTCACAGCTAACATGTGAATGGCGAAAGATAATAAAGTACTCGACGTCTCGAATCCAGCAATCAGAAAAATTATGCTCTGTGCGTCAATAGTATCATCGTCTAGATCTAAAATAAAAAACACATCGATAAAATGCTGTTATAATTATTCCAAGTGATTTTTTAATGTTATGGCAGGCAACTATATAGGAGGGTTGCCTTGGGTGACGATCACCTAGAGCTAGACACACAGACTTCGCAAAGCTACCAGAATGTGTTGCTGGCATATTTAAATCATTTTATGTATTGTCTTCACCTAGTATTACAACATAAGCGGTGGATTTCACAAACAACAACCGGCTTCTGTCGCTTCATTTAATTCAAGTCAATTAAATCGAGAATGTTCGTTTTAAAGATCTGGTATGGGTAATTGAATTGATTCATAGAAAACCCATTATATGCACCTAACAATTATTGTGACTCAGCAGTTTTACACATTATGCAAAATTTATAAATAATCATTTAATTTTATAATTATTTACAAATTGAACTAACAATTAATGATGCACTGGAATTTTAGCTTAACGGATTTATTGTAAGATAATATCAATGCAATTAATTCAAATGTAATTATTCATCATTACACAGCTAACTATAGAGGTGGGTCACCTTCGTACTCAAGTCAAAAAGGTGGAAAAATTATAAACAATGACTTGATATGATTTTATCACATGTCATTGTTTTTAAGTTGTATGTTCATAGATCAGTTTAAATAACATTGCTCATAGTAAACAAGAAAATATGTATTAACATTATATTTAAGAGTTCTGTATTCCCCTTTTTTTGTGTTGTTCTACGGATACCATGTCCCTCGAGGGAGGGGGCAGGTTATGTCGGACTCACACAAAATGGTGCCATTATGCCATATCAACTTAAACCCACGCATGAAAAGCACGCATTATGCAACCGTTCACTTTTTTTTTTGGTGTTACCAGAGCTTTGATGATATTCGCATTTAAAAACTAATGCTATAATTAATAAAATATATAAAAGTAAAAAAACAAGCTAATTACTATTGTTCTAACTGCAGAAACTATTTTTTTATAATAAACTTTTAAATTGTTAGCATAATGTTGTTAGCAAAATTGTGGTAACATTTTATGTTTGTAAGTTCTGACGATGACATCCATACGAAAACTATATAAGTTTTAAACTTACATTCAGTTTTTCCAGTTAAAGTTGAATTATTTTTTTACAAGTTTAAATACTATAATATTATCACCTTAATGAGTTTTTGAATTAATACTTTTCGTACATATTATATGTATAACAAAAACTTACGCATTCCTTCTTTAGAGTTTTCTAATTGTTCCTTTTCCTTTTCTGCAGCATCAATTAAAAGTTGCAAAAAATCATTGTGCCTATAAAGTATAAAGTTTTAATTTAATAATTAATTATTTTTTACCAAAAATGTTCAGTTGTATAAATTTGTACTTATTATAAACTTATATTTAACAAAGATGACTTAGTAAATTTTTATACACAGTTTTAATTTATATTAAGAAATAACAGTATCATTTTATGTATAAGTGTAAATTATTGGAAAGTTTGAATATAAGGAATTTAGTTGGTTAATCTATTATGTATTGTTTGATAGGCAAATAACAGATTTACCTGATATTGGAAGACCGCCGCTTTGTTTTAGTATCTTGAAGCATATCTTTTAGTTTCTCTATTGTTTCAGGATTCAGAAAAGAAATATTGAAATACTTGATTGCTTTAGGCATAAAGATTAAAAGGGAGAAGATGAATAATCTTTTCAATATCGACATTTGATTAAACTTTTCTGCCACCTATTTACAACAAAAACAAAAGTTAATCTTTACTTTAATTAAAAATTCTTTAGTTGACTGTATGGCTTAATATGGACAAATTTAGTAATTAATTACATTACATTTTTCTCAACAATACATGTAAAAATGTGCTCATATTTTTAGGTCATACAACCTATACTTTTAAATTAGACATTAAAACCTTAAATTGTTTAAGAAAAGAAGATGAAGACTAATAATTACCTTAACAAATTTAGCATTTTCATCTGTAAGTGCATCGGTCCTGATTCCAAAAGCAGTTGCTCCAATTACTTCTAGAGTAAAATGTCCAATTCTATTCTTCATTTCAATATCTTTTTGATCTGCAATAGCAAATTTAAAAACCTAATATATATTGTAAAACAAAGGAATGAGTAACAGATAAAAAATCTTGAAATATGTAAATATTAATGCAAAAAGATTTTCTTTTACCAAATTGTGTTAGAAATTCAACCATTTGTTGAGCACATCCATCTATTAAGGGTATCATAGTTTTGAGACGAGAAGAACTAAATGTTGGAGTTATGCTACTTCTGACCGCTTTCCATTCTGCTCCCTAGAAGTAGAAATCAAAAATTTCTTTAAAAGATCTCCTTCATATATGATTTAAAAGTGACTCAAAATAACAAACCTTCAGATTAAGTATACTCCTACTGATATATCTTGGCTCTCGGGACCCAAATGTATTTCTGTCAGTAAAATGATCAAAGTCTCGAATTGTTACTGCTTTTATTATATCTGTATCAAAAAGATACAAAACAGGTCGCCTTCCTTCAAAAATGCCTAAAATAAATAAATATTAATATTTTTCATTCATAATGTTTGTATACTTTTAATACTTTAACATATTAATTACTACATTATCTGGCTTTACACTTACTACCAAAGAAATTGTTTATCGAAGAAAATGTGTTGTGATTTACAGAAATGAATATTTTTATAGTACCTATAACTTCCCAAGTGGCATTATAATTTAATAAATGTTATAAAAATATTTTAATACTTACCACCAAATGGACTTCCTTCAAAATAATTATAAACATCTAATTGAAATGCATGGAAGGATTTGGTGCCTAAAACCCTACTACCTATGTTTCCTAATAAGAACGTTGGTTTCATAAATTTAATTCCTTTTTCTTTAAAAAAATCAAATGTGCTAGTGTAGTGAAAATACAATGCAAACAAAATAGTTAAAAATAGAAGTAGCATCCAGTCATCCAAGATAAATTTCCCAAGATTCTTTGTGCCCGTACTTAGCTCCATGTTGTCCAGTTACTGGTAAATTATGAACACTTAATATACAAATCTAGAAGTTCTTAAACTAACTTAAGTCTGGGAAAACTTTTTATTCCAATGCATTATCAAATAAGGCAAACAATGAAAACAAACACAAGTTACAATGTCTTTTATACTACGTCTTTGCTACGTTCTTATAATAATTAATATTTCGTAAGATTAATGAAATGTGTAGGAGTAGGTATTGTCTGTGCCTAATGCATAAAGTTTTTTTTATAAATTGACATCTAAGTATTGACATTGACATTATTTTTGAACCTAAACTTTACCTAGCATAGGCAGTTTACGATTTTTGCACTTTATTTTCAACTTTACGTTTAGTAAATTTACAAAAAATATAAGCGTACTCCATGGCTGTACTTAATTAATTGGTAAATTAATTATATGCAAGTTACATTCAATGAAATTGCAACTGCATTTTTTTTTCTTTTTATATTTTGACGACGTGAACTGTGAAGTGTCAACTGTCAGCTTATGCCTTATGACTTATGTGTTTATGTACATTGTACAGACAGGCTTTTCTACATGTGTTTGTACTTTGTAATAGTAATTGTTTGAAATATCTCAAGTTAGGTAATATTATTTATTAAATATTTGTTGTTTTCACATTAACAAAATGGGTAAAACTTCCAAAGATAAAAGGGATATTTACTATCGGTTAGCCAAAGAAGAAGGTTGGAGGGCGCGAAGTGCATTTAAATTATTACAAATCAACGAAGAATATGATATATTTAAAGGAGTACTACGAGCTGTAGACCTCTGTGCGGCGCCAGGCAGTTGGAGCCAAGTTTTAAGCAAAAAATTAAAGCTGAATGCAGAGAAAACTGATGATGTTAAAATAGTTGCTGTTGACTTACAAGCTATGGCTGCGCTTCCTGGAGTTAAACAAATTCAGGGAGATATTACCAAACTTTCAACAGCCAACGAGATTATCCAAGAATTTGAAGGCTTAAAAGCTGACCTAGTTGTTTGCGATGGGGCTCCTGATGTTACTGGCTTACATGACATTGATGAATATGTTCAATCACAACTTCTTTTAGCAGCTCTTAATATTACCACTCATGTACTTAAAAACGGTGGTGTTTTCGTAGCAAAGATATTTAGAGGAAAAGATGTGACATTGTTATACTCCCAATTAAAGCAGTTTTTTGAGTTGGTAACTGTAACAAAACCTAGGAGTTCTAGAAATTCAAGTATAGAAGCATTTGTTGTTTGTCAGAATTATAATCCTCCTAATGGTTACAACCCCACAATGGTTAACCCACTGTTAGATCATAAGTATTGTGATTTTAATCAATTTACAGGGCTAAACAGATTCATTGTACCATTCAATGCTTGTGGTGATTTAAGTGCATATGATTCAGACACATCTTATCCTTTGCTCCTCGAAGGCAAAGATTCCTATGAATATAGAGAACCAGTACAAAGTCCCATAAATCCTCCCTATAAGGACATATTAGAAAAAACTAAAAATTTACAAATGAATTAAAAGTTGAAAACAATTTGTTGTTTTTTCTTGTATTTTTATAACCTTAGCAGTTTAGAAGACGATTAAATAAAAAACAAAAACATGAGTATGAGATGCAACAAAACAACTTTGGAACCTGATATGTATCTTATGGATATATTTAAACATAATATATTACTTAATCTTTCTATTATCTGAACCAAGTGTTATATTGTGTAATACCTTTAGGAATAGCTTAATACTAAATGCAATTGTTCAATCCTGGGGTAATTATTACTATCTTATCTATAAGCAAAGCCTTTGTTGTTTTTAATGTCGGGAGATAACTTACAATAATTGACACAAGCTTTACGAATACTTTACCGGCTTTTAAAAAGGGGGTAAAGGAAAGGATTTGTGACAAAGAGAATAAAAATTGGACTCCTTTGCACTTACCGAAAGAAACTAATTGACATGTCTGATGAGATCCAACTTTTCCTACGTATTACCTATACAGTATACACAAATTTAATATGTAACAAATAAAAACTCTTTTCATACAGGCCAAATGCAATTTTAGAATATTTTTTATTAAAAAAATAATTTGCGCATTATTTTTGCAAATAAGCTAGCGTGTAGTCGCTACTCGCTAGCTTACAAAATTTTTGTTCTAACAATTTTGAATTAAAGTCTAAATTCTTGTTTTTAAATTTTTGTAGTTATATTATCAAAATGGGGAGTTATAAAATGCCTACAGTCCAAGAATTCCTTAAGAAAAAGGTAGGTTATAAAACTCACTTCTTAGTTCTTATACTTATTTATTTAGTCTTAGTTACTTATGATGTGCCTAGAAAATATTGGTTCTTTTAGTACAATAACAAAATTACGAGCAGTTTTCAACGTCTATAACCTTTCCTTGAAATCTAATAAAATAGCCTTGTATCCTTTCCCAAACCGGACTATATTAAATTTTATCCAGTGTTTAAGGCGTAAAACTCAAGACAATGAGTCTTGTTTGTGTACATATATGAAAATAATGTAACATTTCTCTATAGTATAGTAACTTGTTACGGATAAAGAAACGAAACTGCAAGACGCGGCTAGTTAAGATGTATTATTTGTAGTATCTATTATAAGCTGTGACGAAATACTTATTTGTTAGTATATAAATTATAACATATGGTGATTTTTGTTATACTTCAGAAAATTTACGACAAGAGAGAACCTGTATGGGTTTACTTAGAAAGGGAAATGAGAGAAAATATAGACAAAAAACCTTACAACGAAAAAGTGGGATCCTGGCTTAAGTTTTTAAGGGATCTTAGATTCTATTTTTACTGTGAAAGTAAGTAATTTTTATATTTCCTCTTAGAAAGAAGAAAATTAAATATTTTAATTAGTTTAGTCACACATTATATTAAATATAGTACCATTATGTTACCGTCTGAAATGGGTAGGTACCTATATAATTTTTCTATCATTTTTCCATATAACTGTATATAAAAGAACTAAAGGAATTTACACAAATAATCTCTTCAAGGTAAACGGGCCTACAAAAGGCTATGCGTCGAAATTGGACCGCCATGGTATTACGAGCTATCAAGCAGTCAAAGAGAAGTTCTAACTGGACTAAAGGCTAACATCCACCAAGACTTACTTGAGGATGTACCGCAAAGGACGAGAAAATCATTATCAGATTTGGGGGTAACATTAAAAATACCAAAACCGATATTGATAAAAGCGATGAACGAATCAACAGAAGACCCAGGCGTTTTCATTTGGAATTTATTTACTGCTTATTATAAAAAACCGCCTAGCGTCCTGCGAGCTGGTTAGACTTGGTTACATACGATGACTATTTCTACATAGATTTTCTAGTCTTATTATAAAATTGCTTATTTAACATTTGATTTTAGAATATGACATGAATGCGATGATCTTGATGTCTAGCTTAGTATTTATTGATTTAGAGGAATGTATTCAAAGGTTGGAAAAACTAACTGCAGCTGAAAAGCTACCTCCTACAGTGATTGAAAAAAGTAAGTGTAAAACAAAGTAAGCTGTGAAAGCCAAACCAAACCAAACAAGCAATTTGCGCCTTGATATCTATACTTACTAATATATAAAGCTGAAGAGTTTGTTTGTTTGAACGCGCTAATTAAAAAATTCTTTTTTTATTGAATTGACCATTTATCGAGGAAGGCTTTAGGCTATATATCTAACATCACGCTGCGACTAATAGGAGCGAAGATATAATGGAAAATATGGAAAAAACGGGGAAAATTATTCATCTTTGAGGGCTTCCTTTGCGTGCGCTGCGAAAACGGTTCAAGATACGAAAATAATATGTATGAAAGAATTATTCCTCTTTAAATGATCTAAAAAAAGTCCTCGACAGTATATGTCTATCTTCTAAGATTCACTCACTATACCATAATAATAGAAATAGATCCGACTGGGACGAAGTTCCGAGCAACAGCTAGTGAATTATAAGAATATTACATAATATGATCTTTTCATCCATCTCTTGAACCTTAAATCTAATAAGCTATACGTAAGTCCTCGCACTTTTTTGTGCCAAATTTAATTGAAATTGGTTAAATGGTTTTGGCGTAAAAACTTATTTTCACAGTAATAATATTAAAGGATTATTCTCGCTATAACTATTATAGATTAAGCCTTTGTTTTAGAACAGCCAAAAAACTCTCAGCCCAAAATACGATACGGCGAATATTTGCAAAAGCGTTATGTCACATGTTACAGTCCTCATTCGAAGAGCAATGCCGATAAAGACAAGCCCTTACCGTTGGGTTATAAAGTAAAACTGCGTAGTACTGAGGTATGTTGCAGTGCTTTTTTAGGTTGATTTATTATATCTATACTAATATATAAAGCTGAAAAGTTTGTTTGTTTGTTTGAATGCGGTAATCTCAGGAACTACTGGTTCGAATTGAAAAATTATTTTTTTATTGAATAGACAATTTATCGAGGAAGGTTTTAGGCTAAATTACTTCATACTGTGACTAATAGTAGTGAAGAAATAATGGAAAAACAAACCAACGGGGACGAAGTCGCGAGCAACAGCTAGTATAATATATACCTACTAGTGACCCGCGCCGGCTTCGCTTGCCTATTTTATTTATAAAATACACATAAAAACCTCTCTCTTTACTTACTCTACCCATTTTCCAAAACCGCAAGTAAAGCATACAAAGGGCTAAAGTTATAGAGAAAGCGACTTTCCTTTATATTATGAGCGTATGTTTCATACTACGAGTGTTAATAAAATAATAATTTGGTACATACCTTTACAGAGTTACGAGAGATTGTGTATGGACCTAAGTTTTGTAAGTAGCGTCAAGATTCCTTTTTTATGTAAATAATACTTAAGTTCATATAATTGTATAATTGTATAATTGTATAAATGTATGTTATTGTTTTGCATAGCTAGAGAAACGGAAGGAGCGAAACAAAAAGGAGAAACAAGTAGAAAGAGTTTGTACTTACAAATTTTGGGAACCTCCTAGTACATTACGTAAGATTTACTTTGATATTTTAAATGTATCCAATCAATTATCATAACATTTACCTCCCATTATTCATGAGAATGTCTTTTATAAAGGTAATAAGGATCCCAAAATGGTAGCCTACGCTAATAAACTGAAAATGTTGAAGAACAAAGCTAAGCCGAAATACAAGGCTCCATATAAAAACGTCCAATACACTGTCGGAGGAGTAGCTTTCACAGGAGGCAAACCAAATTATATCTTAAATGGTGAGACAATATATCGTAGATCTACATTATTTACTTCGGTACAAAGAAAAAGATTCCACATCTACGAACATTAATAAGAACTGGTATTATTCTAACAAATATATTTTCTCGACAGGTAAACCCACAGCATACGAGGTCTACATCATTAAATTAGGCGTAAAAGACTGAGGCTGAGCTTTACAAAATTGTGCCTTAGTTTCTCAATCCTTACTAATATTATGTGTACTTTGTAGATGTTTGTTAAGATTTCACGCGAAAATTATTGGACCGATCATAATAAGATTTAAAATTATCCTATAATTATTAAAAAAACAAAATACCCGACTGCACACTAAAAAAAGAGTAATTATGTCTTTATCCCGTGGGACTTTTAGGATAAAATGTATCCTATGACACTCCCGTAATCAAGACAAATCTAACGATACCTCATACATCAAAATCCATCAAGCCGTTTAGGCTACAGGAGGTCACAAAGGAAAAGACATACATACTTAGATACACTCGAAAAACATTACCCTCCTTCTTTGGCAGTCGGGTAATAAGATGCTTGGAGGTATTAGAAATAACATAGGCTACTTTTTATTAAAAAAAAAAGAATTTAGAATATTGTTAAATGCAATAACGCGGGTAAAAGCTAGTACTTATGTTATATTTAGAAAAGTTAGAAATTATATGTGTTGAACCTTGAAGGTATCTCGCTGTTACCAACCGGATTCACGCCCATTCATGCTGGAATTGCCCTTAAAAATGGCGATTGTGTCACCACTATTGCGGGTAGTTGGAAATTTCCACGAATTGTCATCGAAAAGTGTGATACCACTTGTGACTGTATGGATAAATGGTTAGTCTAGCTACATTAATTAGTGTTGTTACTCTTAAATATATTATCGCCATATTTTTTTGAACAATACCCAATTGATAGCTAATTTTAATAATTAAATTTGACATTACATATTTATTGAAATAACTTTTCATAATGTATAACTGAAATAATGTAATTTAATATTAAATAATAATGTTTTATCTAATTATGATTGTGTGGAGCTTGTTGCTTACCATTGTATTGGTTGTTTTCGCAATAAATGATATTATTATTATTATTCCTTATATAGGGAGGAAGCCGTCATGGAATATTTAGACGAATCGAAATGTAGATGCGGACATCTTTACGATATGTACAATGAGGGAAAAGCAACGGAAAAATATTTTTATCCGCCGACGCGACATGGCAAACTCTGGTTCGATACTGCTAAAATATACCAGATGGATCCTATGGAAGATTTCATTAGGAATACTTTTCGAGAAGCTTTAATGTCTAACGAACCAACTGTTAGTACGGTTTTAGTGTGTTATGTATTTTTAAATTAGAAAATGTTTATTCTTTTTCAATATTTTTTGCAGCCTGAACCATCAATGCCAACGATATCACCTTCTGGTTTGAGGGAAAAAGATTTGCTGGAAGTAAGTTGACTTTATTGTGAAGTTTATGGGAAATTTCAACGTTGATATCCGATGTGATCGAAATATTGTTTTTGCCAAACAATCGGAGGAATCTTTATAAATTTTACCAATTTTTTAACGAAACTGCATAGTTGCCCATAAAATTGATTTATTTTTTCGTAGGCGTTTTTAGCAGAATTATCGGACACACCCCTATTAATTCCCCATTTACCAAAGGTGAATCTTCTTAATAACCTACAGGAGTGGGTAAGGAAACGGATTAAGGGAAAAATCTCTCCGCAGGCTCATAGTAAGTTTTTGTTACCGATGTCGATTTTTTTATTTTCGAAGAGCGGTAATTCACATTAATATAAAAACATTTTTTTTTTCATAGCACCTTTTACTTAACAGTCCAAATTCTTAGTTGATATATGTACCTATAGTGTTTATGAAGTGATTTTTTTTTTTCAGAAAAAATGTTACTTCAATCCCAACGCAGATGGCTACAATTAAAACATATGGATTTTAGAGCAAGAGCTTATAGAATACCGTTTACCTTAAAGGAATTAAAACATTTTAATTGGTCACACAGACACCTTATACAAAATTTGGTAAGAAATTTTATGTTTTTCATTTTCAAGGTGGATAAATGTTTGGATTCCTTTATTCATTTGACTTATTTGTCCTGCAGTTCGAAATTTTATTAGACGACTTCATAACAAGAAATAAGATGCAACAACTACAACAAACTAGGGTTTGGTGGTCTACTACTAAATACGACACTTATCCAAGTAAAGCGTTTTTGTAAGTCTTATTTTTTCTTCAAATTATTTTGTTTTACCACATTTGAAACGAATACTGACGTCTTATTTTAATAGCGTTTGTATTTTATTTGAAATTTTTCAGAGACATCTATTTTACTTATATGCCTGGAAGGTGGAAAGATATTTTTCTTATTAATCCGTACAGTTCTGAACGTACACCTAAACATGTTGGAAAAACGTGTCCTCTGGGATTGTAAAAAAATATGTACTTGTAAAAAAAAACTATGTTATGTAATTGTATTCGGTCTGTATTTGGAAGTGCAATTGTCATTATTTTTTGGTCTGTAACTACTTATTTAAGTCTTATAAGAAAAAGTGTGAAACAGTAAAAAGTATTTGTTCTATTGGGGAAGTGTGTTTTATTTCCCAATACCAGTTTTCCTTTAATAGGCTACGTCCAGATGATTCTGTTATAAAAAAAAATATTATTTTTCCTTTAATAGGCTACGTCCAGATGACAAGCGCTCAACGAGCGTTAAACGCGCGTTAAATTTTTGTAATGTTCACATGGTTCGCGCTTAGCGCGCTATAGTAAAGCGCGTAGGAATGTGTACGGTTTGCCGTTTGAATAAAACGCATGAAGGGTAACCTCTATAGCTATTGCCCAATTAAGCGAGTAAGGTTAGATTTTTTCGTATTTATTACCTTTGTATATTGATAATTCTTCTAAAAACTTGTTTAAATAGTCCAGTCATTATAATAAGTTCAACTCGGAATTCGAGATACCCAGCTGTAAGTCTGTAAATAGTTGTATATTGACACCCTAAAAGTTGTCTCAAAACCTACATATGGTAGGTGTAAGCAACTATTAAACTTCAAGGTCAAAGGTCACAAAAATCAGTTTGTTTTTGAAATATCTCATTTCCTATGGGTTTTTTGCTACTCGTATTTATTATCAATATTGTAGAATACAAAATTTTCTACACATTTTGTTTCAAAAAATTTTTTATACGGTGAACCGTTTTCGAGATAGAGGGCGGAGAGCGCGCGGTCACCGCATGGAGGCAAAAGAGCAGCCGAGCCACCTGATGAAAAGTGGTCATCGCCGCCCATGAACACGCAGAGCTTGACAGCTCAGGAGTAGGTTGCCGACCTTTTAAAAAGATGTACGCTCTCTTCTTGAAGCACCCCAAGTCGTAATTTATCGGAAATACCGCAGCCGCATATTATTATGTTATAGTGAGTCAATATTAGAAGATAGACATATACTGTCGCGGACTTTTTTTAGATAAGGAATAATTCTTTCATACATATTATTTTTGTATCTTGAACCGTTTTCGCGGCGCACGCAAAGGAAGCCCTCAAAGATGAATAATTTTCCCCTTTTTTTTCATATTATCCATTATATCTTCGCTCCTATTAGTCGCAGCATGATGTTATGTAGCCTAAAGCCTTCCTCGATAAATGGTCAATTCAATAAAAAAATAATTTTTCTATTCGAACCAGTAGATCCTGAGATTAGCGCGTTCAAACAAACAAACAAACTTCATCTTTAAAGTAATTTATCTATTATCGCAATATTAATATATTATACTAGCTGTTGCTCGGA
>JADANM010006310.1:4590341-4622637 GCA_026213755.1 Eurema hecabe | reverse complement strand
GTCTAGGTTCTTCGTAAAGTTCACTATCACTTTACGAAGGGCAGAAATAAATGAAGTGAAGTGTAAAAATAATAAATAAGATATGACCTAAAGGTCTTTGTTACCAGGTCATTAAATTAAATAAAAAAAAAATTGTCTCATGTCAAAAATGTCAATGTGGAACTGTCAAAACTTGTAGGAAAATGAAATGAAGTGGTCTATATTTTAATTTTACAATTAGAATAAATAATAAAATGGCTGCGAGACAAGCAATTCAAATTGGTACTAAAACTGTTCGTCCGGTGCTTTCTTTAAATGAAAGTGAAGCAAGATCAAGAGTATTAAGTTTGTACAAAGCTTGGTATCGACAAATTCCATACATTGGTGTGTATTCTACTGTGTTATGTCATCAAAAGTTTTTATATGTAACAACGACGTAGATATTAGTTAATATATTTTAAAAAAGCCTAATAAAATTTTACTCCATTAATTTCAGTAAAGGACTATGATATACCTAAATCTGAAGAGCAATGCAGAGCAAAACTGAAAGAGATGTTTCTTAAAAACAAAGATGTGAAGGATGTGCGAGTTATTGATCTACTTGTAATCAAAGTAAGTTTTTTTATTATTGGAAATTATGACTGTTATAAAAAGTCAGTAGTTAATGATTCAAATAATAGAGATACTTAACAGTAAAAAACTTATAAATTCAAGTGAAAGAAAGCTGAAAAAGTTCTCATGTTGGCCAAAATATTTGTTTTATCTGTTGGTTTATAATTAAATTAAATTTAATCTGCTAGTTTGAACTAGCTCTTTATGGCTTTAGTTATTTATTTATTTTAAAAAGTACAGCCACAATACATATTTACACATTATTTCATACAATAAATAGTAAAAACCTAATCTGTATGGCTTACACTTTATATTTTATATACATATATTTTTAGGGTCAAATGGAGCTCAAAGAAACTATAAACATTTGGAAACAAAAGGGACACATTATGGTCTACTTTAAACCTACAGAAGAACCTAAACCAAAGGACTTCTTATCTAAATTCTTTAGCGGACTTGAATAAATGATTGTAATTAACATTAATAGATAATATAATAAGTAGTAATGTTTTTCTGTCTTTCAATCTATGCAAGATTTACATCAAGTATAATAAAGTGATTATTGTTTTATAGTGGTTTATATTTTTTTATATTAATAATCTATAATTATTCTTCTAGAATTAAGATAAGTTGTGTGGTGTATGCCAATCACCAATATAAAATGGTTTTTAAATCCACATTTTGTCATCTTCAGAATGTATGTTCCTTTAAAGGTGCTCTTCTAAAATTGAGCAACAGGAATTGTCGTTAGCGGCACTAAAAAGCATCAAATGGGCACCAACTTTTCATGACCAGTCTTGTGTGTTCAATGTGATTGGGGATTGGTGACCGTTTATTCTGACAATGTCTTATCAATTTCGTACATTAAAATAAATTTCAAAAGCACATGCAATCTGTACATATTATATGTCAAAGTAACTCGGTCTTTCTGTGGGCCCTTTATTATACTTTCACTACTTAACCAATTGCAATTAAATTGAGATAAGATACAAAGAACATAGAATATTTTCTAAAAATTTCAAATAGGGGTTGAAACTTAGTGCGGTAATTTATTATTACTATACCCCATTTAGCTGGATTAAAATATGGTTCTACCTTGAAGTAATGAAAGTTAGCATGTAAAATATCGAAGATATAACAATGACACTTTATAATAAACCATTTAAAAATGAGTGAATCGATATAATATATTTGACGACGGCTTGGCGCAGTGGTAGCACAACTGCTTTCTGCGCAAAGGGTTTTAATTTTTTTTTTTATTTAAGGAGCTTTGTGGCTTAGCGACCATGCGCAAAGGGTCGTGGGTTCGATACCCACTCCGGAAAAATATATTTGTAATTTACATTGGTATTTTTCTGGGGTCTGGGTGTTGCTATGGGTCAAAATCAGAGAGGTCGGCATTTTGAGTTTTGAAATATCTGAGAAATTAAGTTCTCTTTATAAGAAAATTAACATGTGGAATATATTGTGTCATTTGTCATGAACCTTTCCTGTAAAGAGGCACGCCCACAAATATATATTTTAGAAATTATACCTGTTAATTATAAAAATGACAGGGCCTTAAATCATTTCGGGAACACTTTTAAATATTTTTTAAATAATAATATAACCAACGTTTTTAATAATCATCGTCATGAAATTATAATTAACCTGTCCCTCTACCAGTAAATGCTGTCATTTTGTATATTTTTATAATAAAAAGACTTATTTTTTATATTACTCTCCATAGATTTTCAATTAGTGTAAATTTCGTTTCAAAATTTTAATTTATTGCATACATTTGTACAATACGTTATCAATTAATGATATAAATACAAATGTTGAAAGGTCATTTTAGGATATGTATGCAAGATTTAACTATAACCCTACTCATTAGTGAAAAATCTGCCTTTTTTGCGATGTTCCCGAAAATGATGGGAGTGTTCCCAAAATGACAATGAAGTTCTTTTGCTTATATCCTGCTCAAAAAACTTATAAATTTCTTCACGAATCTCATTAATGATTAAAAATGTTGGATGCTTCCGATTAGATATTAAAATGTTGTCATTATTTTTATTTTTACGTAGAAATTGTTTGGTCATAAATAAATTAAACGATGTTTTTTGATACAGTTGCCACGACACTTCTTTTGAAAAGCCTCTCACTGTTTAGAATTTTTTGGTAGTTTTTTAACGTTGTCTTTTAGTTGAGTTGTCAAAACTTCGCCAAATAATAGACGTTAACGAATTTCAGGGGTAACAGAACATTCTCTTGTTAATTCATTAACTTTGCGAGTAGGCGTATCAGCATTCTTTTGGAATACTCTTTCTTCGCGTCATCTGTGTCGCTGTACTTCTTTTCTATAATTCTTTCAACGCTACCATAACTATAATTCTTTTAATTCAACTTATCTATAATTCTTTGCATTTTCTGTATTTTATCTTTCTGTTTTTTAACAGTCCTGTAAGACTGAGCTTTATCTTTTTTAACCAGTTTTCTTCCTGATCTCTTTCTTGTTAAGCGATTATCGCTTATTTTCAGAATCTGGTGGGCTATTTCTTTAAATATTTGCCAACATCTTTTTTTTCTGTCTATAATTTTAAGATTTTTTTCTCCACGATTTTCTTAGTTTCCTCTTCTGTCTTTCAGTCATATCACTAACAGTCTTAACTTTATTTTCAGCCTTCTTCCTTTGGTAATATTCCCCATCTTTTAGTCTCTTCATCTCCCCTTGTTCAGATGTAATTTTGTCTAAAAACTTGCGTTTCCTTGCATTAGCCTTTTCGCGTTGTTTTTTGTAAGCTATACTGTCCTGTTTTAATCGTTTTTTTGACTTCTTTTTATCTAAACTTTTATTTTCCATGTTACTATTACTAAGTGGTTACCTAAAACAAAAAAAAATGCATTGTTATATGTATTTAAAAGCAAGAATGCGTCATTTTGCACGTTAATCGTCATTTCGAGAACGCCCGTCATATACAAGAACGTTCCCGAAATGACCGTTCCCTGAATGACTATCCGATGAATATTTTCATATCACGCTTCATGCCGCTAAGTTAGATATTGGTTTTTTAGGTAAGGAACACGTGAACTGTAATATTTATAATAATTTAGCAAAAAGTATGCAAATTATAGGAAAAATAATCACCAAACAGCGTTCCCGTAGTGATAGGGAATTAAAGTACTCTACCCACATTCGAAATAAAAACGTACTTACCAATAAAATCAATTATTTTTTTCCAAAAACACGACACGCGTCTTGTCCTTTAACTAGTGATCTTCACATTGTTGCTCGCTAACACCACTTAGCGCGTTTTGTTTGAATTATATCGACCGATATCCATCGCGTTCACTGAATGATTTAATAAACGTCAGACAGTATTTAAATAGTCAAAATATGAAAAATATATATTTTAGCTATTTAATTTTTACGTATATTCGTAATTTAATAATTCGAAGAATAAGAATTCGAAGCTAATATATAAAAAAATACAATTTTAAGTCTTAATTTTAAACATTTTTGACTTGTCTCAACTATGAAACGAGGTATAAGGACGCGTTCCCGGAATGACTATTGAGGCCTTTTTAGTTTAAAATCTAATAAAATATTATTGTAAAAAAATAAATATGATAAGTGCCTAGTAATTATGCGCAGAACCTTCATTTATAAACAAGTATTTTTGCCATACCACGTTATTTTATAAAGAAAATCTTTGTCAGAAGCATGATTCTCACCTCTCTGATTTTGACCCCTATGTATTTTATGTATGTATTTACAAAAGAAAAGTATGTATATGTAATTTATTCCGTTTCTAGTTGGCATAACACAAGCTTCGGCTTAGCTTGGAACTAGATGTCGCTGTGTATAAATGTACTTGAAATATTGATTATTATTATTATTATATAAAATATCGTCTATACGAGGTCGCATTTAACGCTAGTGAAATCGTGGGTAACTGCTGGTCAATGTTTACGAAAATGTTCCGTGTTCCTAGTTCCAATTTAACACATGAAACCACTCTCGCTGGTAGCATTATTTTTCATGACACTTAAAAGTTGAAACGCCTATGACCTCCTTTAGGTGATGAATCCTTTTTTGTAATACAACATTTTCATTTTACTTTTTTCTATGCTGTTTTTTGTCACTCAATAAAGTCATTTTAATCGCAGAGAACTATATGAACAAATTCCTAAACAACGATGGGTGATAAAATCAAATCAGCATGCAAAATTGCTAAACCATTATTATCAACAAACTTTTGTGAGGCTCATACACGAGTTATTGGTTTATATAGAGCTTATTATCGTTTTATTCCGTATTTATGTAAGTGCATAATATTTCTTCATCATTTTATTATTTAATATTAAACATCAAATTTCCAATGATCTGAGGTTTAAAATTGATAAGAGTACATAACGCATATTCATTATTCAGGCTCCTGAAAATCAGTATTTACTATCTTGGGAGCCTGGGTAAAATATTTTGTAAATCACCTTATTATGGAAATAAATTATTATTATTATTTATATGCATTTTTTGATGAGTATGAAGAGACGATCCAGACGGATTACATTAATAGGTACTTAAGTTAACGAAATATATAGGTATAAAATATTTTTCTCAAATTCATAGTACTTCTTATATTACTTACTTATATTTATATTATAGTGCGATTATTCGATATACCAAAAACCGAAGAAGATTGTCGCTGGAAGTTAAGAGAGGAATTTTATAAAAATGCTTGCGTTACGGACCTGCGTGTCATTGACATGCTCGTTATTAAGGTGACTCAACTGTGTATAAGGACAAAAAACAATATTCAGCCCGACCTATATTTATACTTGCTGCTGCGTGCGACTTCGTTCCCGTCGATTTCTATCAGTCTTCAGAAAGTCAATCATAGAAGATAGACATAAAACCAGTAAAAGAGAAACGATTCTCTCATTTTTGAGTAACTTTAAAAGCTTACGCAGCGCACGCAAGGAAAGCCCACAAACAAATAATTTTCCCCGTTTTTGTAACATTTATCACTGATGCTTACCTCATATTCGTCGCAGCGTGATGTTATATAGCCTAAGGCCATCCTTGATAAATGCCAACACAAAAATAATTTTTCAATAACCATTAGGCCTGAAATTTGTGCGTTCACACAAACAAACAACTTTTAGTATTTATTTCAGGGATTTATGAATTTGAAGGAAATGACTGAAAACTGGCAACAAAAGGGGCATATTATGAGTCATTGGAATCCTACCGTACAACCAAAGCCTTGCGACTTTGTTGGAAAATTTTTAAATGGCAACGAATAATTTAAATTTTGAACATTTGAGAGAATTGAAAATATAAAATAAAAGATTACAATAACAAAATTTATATTTATTTTATCGCGTACAATTACAATAAATCATGAGAAGCCTATTAAGGCGACAAATTTTATATTAACTATGGCTATGGCATATGGACTCATTTCTTTAAATCACAAGGCAGGTAAAATCTGTAAGTTTTGTCATTTTTTTTCTTAAAGACCTACATCACAAAAGAAACATAAAAACATTCACTCTTCAATTAATAGAAAAAGCAAATTTTTATTTAACAAATTGTATTAAATAAATAATCAGTTTATTTTAATAACAGAAAAATAGTTTTAAGTTACGTTAAATTTGTCTTATTTTATTATTAATAATAAATAAACGTTGTAAAATGATACATTATAAATTATTTACATTTTTTGTTAAAATTAACTTTCACAACCATAATTAAGAATTACATTTTGTTAAAGATCATCGCATTGATTTTGTTATATTCGCTAACGACTACGCGGATAGGTACTAGGTACCTAAACAGGAAGATAAATAATTTGCAATAATATACTCGTATATTAAATTATGTATGTACCTTTAATACAATCACCCAGATCTTGAGTTTAGATATATTATATAATATCGAAGCCTTAAAAACCTCCCATCAAATAGATATACTTATTAGTAAATTGCTATAGATACTTACCTACTTATAGCAATTTACTTCATTATAATAAACAATATTGAATCGTTCTTTATAAATAGCGTCATATATGTATAATATTTTTATTTATTTATTTAAAATACTTTATCGTACATAAAAAAATAGCCTCCGTAACGATTATATTCGAAATTTTAACATAACAATTAACTTTTTTTTCATTAATAACAAACTGATATCTCAACCGGTAATATATAAAAATAAATATTAAAGTATCTACATCAGTTTTCGCATTATAAAAGTTGAGAGTAGGTATCTAATTTTTAGTTTATCAGTTATGGACTTTTAAAATATCTACATAATATTACCGACTATTATAAAAATAAGTTATTGGTTAATAAAAAAGAACTCACGTGGGATTTTTTAATTACTTTGTTTTATATGTTTGCAGAAAATAAGACAGTCTTCAACCATTATTTCTTTGTGACTTCTCTCTAACATGATTCAGAATGGTAATCATCATTTAGGCTAGTTTAAAACAGGTAACCTTATAGGACTCTATGAAACATGGAAGACGCATTCGTCGTCTTAACGTAGGTATAAAATAGGCCTTCTGCCATAATTTACCTAGCGCAAACAATCCTTATCAAAAATATGGTCCAAAGATTGCCTTAAAAATACGCTGCTATTCTGCATTGCATTTTTATAATCTCGGGGTTAGTTTACACGTAATTCCAATACAACTAATTTACATCTAGTGAGGTCTTTCTTGTCGAAGCGATGTAGGCTACAGCAACATCTTCACAAACTCTGTAACAATTCATGTACATTGTGACACTGGACACAATAACAATTTTAATTTTATTCAATTCTATTAATACCCGCAAGGGTATAGTAATCATTACATACAATCGTACATCTATAGGAATCATTATCTGTGTGTATTATCAGTGTCCCCTTCACGATTTCTCTGACAAAGTCAAAGCCGTAGAAATCGTGTCATATATACGAGACAATTCATACTTGGACTTTCTACATATTGGGTTTAATAATAATGCTAACCTTCATAATCGATGCGTCCGTCGTGGTCGATGTCGCCGAGCGCCAGCACCTGGTTGAGCTGCGCGTCCGTGACCGGCTCGCCGATCATCTCCAGAGCCGTCCGCAGCTCGTCCCGCGTTATGTACCCGTTATCATCTCGGTCGAAAACTCTGCAAGGCAAAGTCAAACATATCTTTATTCACTAGGCTAAACTTTTGATTCGCCACGGTACGAGTGACCGACGACCGCTTGGCACAGTGTTAGCATAACTGTTTTCTGCGCGAAGGGTCGTGGGCTCGATCCTCACACCAGAAAATATATTTGTATTTTTCTAGGGTCTGGGCTGTTGCTATATATTGTATGTATGTATTTACAAAAGAAAAGTATGTATATGTAATTTATTCCGTTATCTAGTTGCCATAACACAAGCTTCTGCTTAGCTTGGAACTAGATGGCGCTGTCTATAAATGTTCTGAAAATATTTATTCATACATTTATTTATTATCTATATCTATACATATAATAAAAACGTAACGATTCGCTGTTTGTACATGGAAGATATATGGGAAATAATATTATAGGAGACCTTTATTGACGCAATAGAACCCAAAAAAATGATTTTTGGAATTTTTGTCTGTTTGTCTGTTTGTTTGTGCACTCTAATCTCAGAAACGGCTTATCCTATCTAGATGGGGTTTTCAATGGTATATTGTGGTAAGCTTAATTTAACATTTAGTCTTTAATTTATGTCAATCGGTTGATAAATAAAAAAGTTAATGTAAAGAATCACGTTGAACTTGCTGAACGTTTGTTGGCGCGGGTTAGGCATTTTCAAAAATGCTGCCCAAAGTCACTTTTCTACGCGGGCGAAGTCGCTGGCACAGCTAGTTTAAAATAAAGTCAAATATATCTTCAACTCGGCTGCATATAAGTAGTACCACTTTGGAATCATCACGGTATTACAAAACAATAATTTACCACCGATTCAGAAGGTAGTTTCTAAGGAGAAGAACGGCCAAGAAACTCTGATAGTTGCTCTTTTAAATTAAAAATGATCAATAGTTTTAATAAAACTAAAATAATAAAAGTGTTTAAATATTGAGCGTCGATATGACGATACAATGATTACACTAATAACAAAAAACAATCATGCTACGTACTTAAACGCGGCTAACAAATCTCTCGTTATTTCTTCCTCTGAGTCTCCTCCACTCGTAGTGACGTCCAAACCTTGTAGTGCCTGTATTTTTGTAACCCATTGCATGAAATCGTTTTCATCTATTAATCCGTTCCCTGTAAAAGATAACTTAATCCATCAAGATGTGTTCCTTAATGAAAATAGCTATACAGGCTAAACCAATCAAAAGTTTAGACACAAGTCAGAACTTTTTTATTAATATTACCATTAATTGACTATGCTTAATGCTTATGAGTTATGACGCTTCCAATAACATTACCTACCTACATCAGAATCAGATATCAGCAGTTGCAACTTCATTTAAATTTTCATTAGTAAGTATTAAATAATAATAAGCTAAGCTTGTGTTTAAATTTGTTCAGTATTTTAGAACTGAAAGGGTCCCTAACAGATAGATATTAGCCTATACACAGTAACTCTCGTATGGATTTTTTAATTTCGTATTATAAGAATTACTTGCTTACTCCATATTATGATATTTTTTCAGTAAACAAAAATGTAAGGGCGAACCAATCAAATAGTTATAAGCGTAGATGTGAGATAGGATGATTGTTGCGTGCTACGACGCTATATTTTTAACCGGCACAGGTGCTTTGTACTGCGTCATGGAAATTAAACAAGATCAATGCCACGATTACTCGATCTACAATGTGAAACCTTTTAGTTTTCATTCCCTTTCGCCGTAGATATAGAAAATAATTCATACCGCTACGTATCAACTTAGAAAAGTACCTATAAATGTACATACCAACTTCGCATTATGTTATAAATAAAATCAACAATGGAAAATTTTGTCAGGAAAACATTTAATAAGTTATGTTTAAATCAATTGTTTTGTTTTAATTTTTGGTAACTGTTTTACACGCGACAGTACAGTACAAATGTAGTGTATTTTGTATTTTTATAAGCCTTTCCAGATTGTTGGTAATAGGTAAGTATACAGGGTTGATGCGACATATGGGCATTAAATTGAACCACGTATATAAAACGTAATTCATAACATTGACCAACTAATGTTTTGCTCATACTGTCTTCCTCCTCACACCTCACAGCTGATTAGTGCAGATACATCGTGTTATTAAATAGCAAAAACTTGGAAAATTTATTGCGACTAAACTACTGATGCTATTTGAATGATTTTTTGTGTAGGGTATGAAAATTGGCCATAGTATACGCGATTAAATTTAATGCCCATATGTCGCATCAACCCTGTATGTACTTCACGACGATTTAGAACTGTGTAAATTTTATCAAATACTTGAAATAGTACCCTTCTTCCTCAGGTACTTTAAATAATTATGCGCAATTAACTTTTATTTTATACCTATTAATAAATACAATATTCAAAAGTCATTTCATCATTCATACAAAATGATATGATCCACTTAAAGCCCAAAATAACACATTATTAAGAAATGAGATTGGAAACGGAATGAACTTCAATTTATAAATACACTTAGTGTCCAACGTTCGTATAGCTAATATAGTACTAGCAGGTTGATATACAAAGTAATACCGCGATTACATCGCTAAGGGTGTAAGGGTAGGCAGCATGCGAGCCGGCCAGGCCAACAACGAGGTCACCGGAAGCCAGCCCTTGCCTGCACGCCATTTCAGACCTTTCAAACGCTTTCAATAATGTCAATTGATTTCATTTACATATATTTACTCGCTTGCCTTTCTTTCGTTCATATTTGCTAGCTTCGTTACCTATCTACATAGATTAAATGTATATAGAATAGGTACGTGAAAAACGACGATGAACAACGTAGGATGAAGTGTATGTTCTGTTACAGTCAAAATTTTTTGACAAAATTTTAAAAGAAAATTCTCGTATGACCCACTTTATCTTTCTATGAATAAAAACTAACAAGCCACTGTTTTCATTTTTGGCAAGAATTCAAATCGAAGTGCAAAGTGGGCGATGCTCTGTATAAGTACTAAAGCAAGGACATTTATTTTAAACGGTAATCAGATTTTGGCTACGGTTTTATACGTGATACTCTATAGATCTCTAATAGATCAATTACTATACGAGTACTGTATACGAGTAACTGGGTAGGTCAAGAACGTATACGCGTTAAGCAATATAATAAATTTCGATAACAGCTTTGCTAAGAAGTCTATATAATATATTTATATGTACTATTAAAATGTAACACTTATTTTATTGAACCACCCTAACATTACTCAAGGCAAAAATAAAGCAAATTTTATTCAACCAACGATAATAAACTTAACCTTATAAAGCCAAACAAGCTTTTGTTTTTTAAATAAGCCTATCGAGGATCATAAAGAATTATCACCGGCCAAGCCCTACAATGAAACCTAATAAACGGCGTAAAAGGCTTACCAGTTTTACTGGCGTCCTTAATGAGTTCACCGATGAGGTCGTCGCTGACTTCAATGCCCAGGTTTCGCAGCATGAACTGCAGCTCGGCTGGTGTCACGTGACCGTCGCTGTCCCGGTCCAGCAGACCGAAGGCCGTGCGGAGATCTGCAGAAGATAACATTTCTTTAGTATGTAGTTAAATTGAACTACATACTAAGACGTTTTGAACATAAACAAACATTGTAATTTCATAACTATCTAAATTAATTATTTGTTTAACCTAGGCCTATATTTTTAGTAAATACCTATAAATGCTCTTGTAAAATTATATAAGTACCTACATAAATTCAAATAAACCGCTTCCTTTTTGTAATTGTAGTAGTAAAAATCTTATTTTAATTTCCTTTTGACCATAGGTATAAGAAGTAAATTAAGACAGTTTAAGTTAATAATAACTACAATAATTAACATAATTGCATCACATTAAATACCTACACACTTTTGTACGCACACATGACAAAATTTTCGGAAGATTTATAAAATGTTCAATCAAAAGATTTGATAATGTCATATGCTAAAAAAGTGAAATTTTGTACTGATGGAGAATTTAATTTTATCGAAAAAGATTTTAAAGAGCACTTACAGAAATCATTGTCTTTTTTAACAGACATGTCACTGTTTCAATTCCCACTAATTTACCTAGTAGATATTAACCATCAATTCTTAACGAAACTTGATAAGACGAGATGGTCCTGCAAACTAATCAGTTTCATCTAGGTACATCGTGATGATGTATTTATGAAAATGAGAGGCTTCTCATCATGCTGGCTCACACCGCTTATAATATTGACAAAAGATTAAAAACTTTACATACTCCATCTTCTTATCTCGAGTTGACGTTTTCATCGCATTTTCCGTAAAAGAACCTTCACTAAATTATGATATAAGAAACTAAATTTTAGGCAAATGTTATTCCTATCTAATTATAGCTACTCTTGGCACTGAAACTTATTTGACGATCTGTTAAATACCTAAATGAACGGTGAGATATACATTTCAAAACGATACATCACTAAATATAACAAACACGTCACATTTGCAATAAAGAAGAAGTCTTTTTATTCATTTTTGCGCACAATTTTTTAACTTATTTCAACCTAAAGAAGATATTAAAAGTATAGAGAATAAAATATATGAGCAATTTTTGTTGTAATCAGTCTTACTACCTACTTAGTTAGTCGTGCTTTTAAGTTCAGTATTAGGTTAGTCCTTTGTGGTTGGAAAAAGCAAAATATCGTCCTAAGTCCAGCTCAAAATGTCTATGAAAATACCTTGAAGAAAAATTATATAAAATAATTCTTTGATACATCTTTTGTCTACTTCTCACGTGTCCGCGGATCTTTTATGCAAAGTCATAAATTAATGTTGGTAATTTTCTACTCGCTAAATGTTCCACGGTAGGCATGTTTGTGACTAGTAAATGTTAGCATATTCTCGTACGTTTATTGCTTCCAAAAATATCAAATGTATAACTACACTGTGGAATGTACTCGGTTACCGAAATTTTTCTGTGACTAATTTATTTCCTCTGATTTTCAGCTTCGGCATTTCGATGTTGGCTCACTACTAAACGGTGTCATTGATCTAAATTAATGAACACCACTGTTTAGTTTTTTATCTCTGTAAACTAAGAAATTTTAATAATATGTTTAAATATATATTTAATAGTTTGACCGAAGCACTCTGAACACCTTGTTGGTAATATTATTATTACGACTATATTATATGCTAATAAGTGTTACTCTATAAATCATAATAAAGCGAGAAACGATAATGCCATTTAATATAGAACATAAACAAAGCCTCATAAAATCCCTCCTTATCATTTATCAGGTTGATGAGATCGTAAGTCACCATAATGTTCCCGCAAACACAGATAAAAATGACGACCTTATTGCCAACCTTAAAATTGAGTTTTTGAAGGAACCTGAAGGTGAAATGATTTAACAATAAATTCATCAAAACTCTTTTTTAATTTAATTAGTCAAAATTGTAATCTGATTTTATATTATTTTTCTTCGTCCTTTAACTTACGTTTTTCATCTCTTACGAATCGTATTTTAACAAAACTATCATCTACCTACAACTACATGAAAATAACGCTATTATTTCTAAATTGACCCAAAGTATGCTTTTAGATCATTCGGTGTATATTTCATGTAAACAATGGAGAAAGGGTGTGGAATCCATCAGCCATGGAGCGATCTACATTCGTGCCCTTCATTTCATATAGTAAATTTCATGTTAATATAATAATTTACGATATTTCCTTTCCCTTAAATGATAAACACCCTTATCATTTAAAGCAAATGAAATGTCGTAAATTATATATAAAAAAAGGTGTGGTTGCTAAATTATAAAAATATAAAAATAAAATTAACATAAGAAATGAAGGATTTCCTATAACACCCTCTTGAAATTATAATATTTACAAATACGAAAGTACCTACAGAACATCCCCATTTTTTAATGCTTATACTGTGCAACTGCGGATCCATGAGGTCATGGGGTTCTTGATCCTTCCCCCTGATTCAGGACCAGGACCTTAATTCAACATAATTATGTTTAATTTTAAGGTCTAATTTTGACATTTATAAAATAAGACACATAATTTTACTTGCATTTATTTTTATCAAAAATCCAGCTTTGGTGCCAGGGGCAGACCCCTGGCTCCTTGACCACGAGAGAGGGTCACATACCCCCTAGCACCCGCAGACCGCCCTTGCTACTGTGCTATCTAAACTTACTTTTGAGCATAGCTTCGCTGGGAGCTGGTACTGTTGGTCGATCGTCAACCGGCGATTGCTTTTTCTTTTTCTTTTCATCTTCTTGCTGCAAACAACCATCGTCCTCATGAGACATACACAACACTTTTAAATCACTCATAAATATAAATTATTGAACTCAAAACAAACACGGTTGAAATACTGGAAAACAAAGGATAAAGTGATTCATATGTAGTTTTTATCAATTGTAGAATGTTATCAATTGTTCTTATCATATATTGATCAGTTAACTGTATTGTACTTCAGTATTCGTTTTAAATTTTATTATCTTTCATAGAGAAATAAAAGGTACTATAATGCACTTTAGTTTACATATCTTCTATAAATATATATACACGCTACGCTATCTTATATAATGTCAATGCTCACAACGAAATTTATTTTAAAAACGCAGGAAGGAACGAACAATGTTTTGTTACAGCACACATTTTATAGAAATTATTGAAACAACATTATTGGACAGGAAATTATTATATTTTATAAATGATCATCAATAAAAAAATAAATAATGCCTAAATATTTAAACGCAACTCAAAACATCAATTTATTTACGTTTAGTTAAATTTTTGCATAACCACATGAATACCTAGCAGTCAAATAATTAATTATTTCCAAGTTAGCACATAATTTTACTTTTTCTGATGCCTCTTAAATCAATTGGAATTGTATACATATAAATTGCAACTTTTTGAGCATCCCTCAAAAATATCTCCATTGATATAACATATTGTTTTATCAATGTATGAACATATTATTATTTCCTTAAACATTAACGATAACAAAACATGGTTTAAAGATATTTGATTATCTTAGCAACCTATATTATCTGAATTGTTTTTTATGAAAGATGGAAATTATTTTTTAAATAACCTTTCTGAAAATCGTTATGTTTCATGTTTAAAAATGTAACAATATGATATTTTAATCGTTAGTAATCTTAGGATAAATTGCGAATAAATACATATTATAGTCATTAGTCATACTGATATAAGTACATCGCAATAATGCTGTACCTACCGACCGTAAAATGGAATTACTATTACTATTCAAACTTTGACGGGTAAAGTGGTATTTTATATGAAATAGGCATTTATTTAATATTATACGTAGTAATAATCATAATTTATAATATTAAATGTTATGTCAGCGGCATAACAAGATTAGTTGTTGAGGTGTCTGCCAAGAATCCACAAGGCTAATTTGTGTATAAATAAGGCGGATACAACTAAGTACCAATATCAAGGGAGCGAATTAATTATAAAGTTATATTAGAAATGCAATAAATATGCATTAAAATAGCTATGTCGCGTTTGGCACGCGGTTTCTTCCAATACATATATAGTGGATACACCTATCGTCCAAAAACTATGATACCGGCGAGAGGGAAACGTAAATTATTTCACACAAAGTAACCGCTGTCTAACGACGCCATCATCAAAGAATACATTAAATCAATTCGTTGCTAAACATACTTCAGTGTTTCGAGGTTAACGCGTTTTACACTGACAGCACATCCGTGCCCTACGGATTCGTGAAAAACGCTGAAATAACAGTTTACATAATGTCCGATACGATATTACAGTCCGATACGGATAGAGGATTGACCTATAAGAATTTATACAAAAAGCCGTGACCGTGTCGTGGTTTCGAATAGATTCGTTAGTATTATAATAGATAGATAGCTGATATCAATATATAACAGAGCATCTGTACTACACCTACACCAAGAAATAAGAAAGTAATATAATCTGTTTAGTAATGTAATGTTTTAAAAAGTTTAAAACTAAAAATATTTAAATTAAAGGTTTCTGTAGACATTGGTGGTGGCTTTAATCGTAAGCTGGAAACGTAAAAATATACAAAGCTTTGTAGAGCTTTATCTTTAACTTAATTTACTTTTCAATGTGTGAATCGAGCATTGTTTCAATGAACAATGCTCGATTACAACAATCATTTAAATATATTTTGGATGTTTTACTAATTTATGCTAACTTATGGGTGGATAAATGGATTATTAGTCTTAATTTTTGTATGCTCGTAGATTAGAGACTCGGTTAACATGTAAGATTTTTATTCCTGTATTGCCGATAGAAACGAATCTACGAGTACGAGGGCTATATCGTGGAGGTGCGGAGCGCAGCTTGTAGGTGCTATTATTGTGCACAATATTTATCTCAAAAGTCAACATTGCCATAATATTTTTTAATTGATAACGATTCACTCTGTTATCTATTATATTTTTCTAATTTATCATTAACCTTAGACACTAATAGCAGTAAGCATTTAAAGGTGGGTTCAATTTTATCACAACGCATGTTAACCTTAGTATGTTTAGGTATTATACAAAAGCCAAAATTTAAATCGTTGCTTACAAGCATCTGATTTACCTACCTTTAAAATCCTATTGCTATAAGTATTTATATTGAATATTTACCTTTCTTCTACTTCGTGAGGTAGTTGCCATTCCCTGAAATAAAAATAATTACCATTAGAAATTTATTCTTCCAAAGCCTATGATATTCCTGCTAACATTAAAATTTATCATACTATAATAGTGGATTTTATAAGGCAAATAAAAGTACAGTTTATTTACATATCTTGTAATTATGCTGTATTTTTAAGAGGCGGAATATTAAAATTCAACACACGATTATCAAAACCTGTTTAATAATTAAGAAAGGGAAATAAATTTTAGTCTCTTTCTTAAAAAACGGTTAAATTGTTTTAATACTCAACACCAAAATCAACGCATTAGGTCCGGTAGAACATTTCGACGGCAACTTGTAAGATAGCTCACATAGTCTACATGTTTGTTGTGGTCAGGAATGACATGTAACGAAATACTTATTCAACTATTCAGGCTGCTCGTCAAAGCATTTCACAGCTAAAGGACGAAATTTTGTAAATAATTATGCAAATGTTGTATACAATAATACAACGTAGCACTAGCCCCATAAAGCCGTTTTAAAAGATAGCAGAACGAAATTACTGAGTATTAATATCGGTGTTTTAAAAATAACATAAAACGTCGTAAATAGCTTTTGTTAGAATATGTATATACCAAGATATGTGTATAAAAAGACAAGTAAAGGTAATTATGTACCCCGAATACATTTGCAAGCCGAACCGATAACGCCTCGTCATCAAGTTTCAAGGATAAAAAGTCCATGCCGTAAACAACAGAATTGAGACTCGATGAGCAGGCATTTTTAGTTACCTTTAGTCTAGAATCGTACGTCGGATATTCCTAGGTAGAGTATTGACTCGGACGATCATCGAGGTTGCATGATATGAAAACATTTCGTTTAGGTATATAATTTCGATTTTCCTTACGTAGAATTTTTATATAGAAAGGTACAAATATAATCAAAACAAAAATGAACACAAAAAATATTTTGTAGCGCGTCGAGAAACAAAATCCTTAATAGTATCGGCTATCAGGTCGTTAATTATACAAAGCCCGCAATAAAAATCCACAAAATCCAGCAAGTATAATTTATTTTCGGAAAAAAGGAAATTCGGATTTGTTAATACTTAGAATATTATTATTATAATTAAAGAATTAGGCGTGACATTACTAACTAATAAACACGAAACTTGGAAACTTTCCAAGTAAAACAAGATAAACGAATACTTTAATATCTCCTTCAAAATCTTGAAGAGTTTTCAGCGGATTAGATATAGGTGGATTATTATTATTATTAAATTTTCTTAGAAACTTTAAAATACGAGGAAGTCAGGAATTTTACCTTTTAACAATAAACAAATTTACGTGGAGTTTGATATATATTATTTTTATATTATATATTTGAGATAACGTTTATTCTTATTGGTAGATACAAAAAGCTTAATAGGGTACTACATGCTTACGCTACGAATAATACAAACAGTCAACTTACATAGCGTCTAAACCGCAGTAATCCATGCCGAATGTTTTTTAGTAGACGACCCCATTGACAATTGGAATCCATCTCACAATAAAACTGACTTGACCGTGTTAATGATTTAGTCTTGATTTAAATTCGGAGAATGGGGGTAGTGACCGAGTTGCCTATCTTCTAAAAATAATATATCTAAATTCTAAGCCACACAGATGAATGTGTACTATCTATTAACGTTTCCCACCGAATATTATTTTTCCTATTGTATTTTACGCTCCGCATTTTACACAAAAATTTCTGGGAAGAAAGTTTGGAACAACATCAACAAAAACTACCTACGCATGTGTAAAAACGTTATCTGTTAAAAGCCGTTGCATTTTTTCGTAAATTTATAAGCATTCTATTTATTAATTATTGACGAATCATATATTTAATTGATCATTATTCTCAAGCGACCGGCCCCGACTCGCACGCATAAATTAATTTAATATTATGCATAATATATAAAGGTATACCCACAAGTTTATCTTGGATCGTTCTATTGATCTAAAAAACGCATCAAAATCTGTTGAGTAGTTTTATAGATTAACACGGACATACAGACAGTAAAACAGTGGCAATACTGATGAAAATAAACAACATTTTACATTATGTATTAAATACTTGATGTTACATTTCGCCCATTAAATATATTTTGTTTGGTGTTTTAATTTATATAAACACATAAAAAGAAAGAGCGTTATCTGAAATTTATATGTAATAGAAAATAGCTGGACTTAAGCTACTTATTAAACCTTGGAGCCTTTTAATCTTCTTAAGATTGTCTTTAAGTAAGTATAAAGACACCAATGGCTTAGCTCCTAGCAATTACGAAATATCTAATAGAAACATTAATACTATCTGAATGAAAACAATTCATACTTTTTTCTTTCTTTCTGTTGCGCGAGTTTATGAAGCAAAAAGTATAAAAAATGTATTTTGCGTTAACTGTTAGGTATGACCATATTTAACCAATATAGGTAGGTGTTGCCATCTACCACTTTGGTCAAGTTAGAAAGCAGCAAAAATTAATTGATAAGTTGTTAATACATTCGTTTAATAAAAGCACCCAGCCAGTTCATAGACTTAAGAGTTCATATAACTCCGTATAATACGCTCGTTAAACTAACTTCTAGAGTTCATTATTAGTTTATTTCATACCGTAATATGGGTAGTGTTTTACAACTTTGCATAACATCGGAATAAATGTGAAATTGTACGCTGTAGGAACTTTTGATTTAAAACGTGTTTGGTATTATATGCATATCTTTGTGTCGCATACTAATATTATAAATGTGAAAATATCTCTGCCTGTCTGTCTTTCTTTCCAAGGAAATTTGGTACACAGACGCCTAGAGCCTGGGGAAGGACAAAGGCTACTTTTTTTACATCAACTCCCTGAAACTTTTTTATTATTATAGGTACCTAATTTATAACGGCTAAATTAAAAGTCTATGGTCAATGATGTATCAAAACCCGATACACTGCAGAGACAACATTTTAATAGTATTTACTTAACGCACATATAAACTAGAAATATTATATTCAAAGATCTGAATATATTTTATATATTTAAAACATACGACAGATTCAATAGATGGCATCAATTGTCAATAAACGAATTATATTGGTTGAATATATTAGGATATGTATGGCACAATGGAATTTTAATCTCGCGTAAGGAAAAGAGGGCAAAGCCTGCGTCGCGTTATTCGATCGATGCGGTCAAATCTTTCGATGTAAAAGTCAACCTTGCACCCTGCCCTTACTAGTTAGCATTAACCATACCTATACAATCCATATTCCATACCGCTTCCATACGCTAATTAAAAACAATACATAAACGCGGTTCACTTTAATTGAGCTTTGTTGATACAACAAACAATAAGCTGGACGCGAACACGTAGGGCACGTAGTCTATACTTTACATTACATATTAAATATTTACCTAATTTCAATTTCATAGTTTCTTTCATGGTAGTGTCGATATAGAACATATTCACATATACATAAAATCACGAAGTAACAAAGGCAAAAAAAAATGGCATTAAAATTACAATTAACAGAATTGTTGAATACAAAATATTACTTGGTATTGCAGCGCAGATTCTATGGTATGTATTAATATAAATTATAAACAGTCTATCACACTCTGGTGTAATGTAGGTTGTAACCATTCTGATGTTTAAAGTAGGTACATAATATTTGAAATTGACCAAGTCTTGTCCTCTACAACGTTGCAGACTCATATTATACCTAGTCATATCCACATCTCCTCTTTACCATATTAATATAGACGAAACAAAACTATTTTTGACCTTAAAAGAAAGCTTAAGCAGGTCCATTTTATCTGCGACCCGCAATTTCTGTCACGGGTTTCACAGACGGCTTAAACATTATACTGCCATTCAAATATTTCACGGGAAATCAATAGGTACTTCTGCAAAAGTAGGTACGTGAAAAATCCATATTGTTCGTATCTAACGATGATAACGAAACAAATTAAAGGTAAGGTAAGATTCTTTCGGTATCACTCGTTCTTCTATAATTATTTAAACGTTTCAACAACATTAGGGTTTAAGAAGTTCTGAGAAAGCACCATATATTAATATTTAGTAAATTTAGACATTATATTGTTGGATTGGGAATTTTAATTGTTAAATTAATTAGGTATTGATAAGCTAAACCTTTATTACTTGCTATCTACATCGAAAAACAGATCACAGGAATTTAAAAAAGGTCAGAAATTATTTAATTAACACTTTGATAAGCTTGTTATAAAATATATCAATAGACATTAAATCCGTTCCATTTAAAAAGACGTTACTGTTTAGATTAAAAGTACAACTTCTCAGACATTCATGATTTTCCTCATAACATGCACATTAAACAGGTTTACCATTAAAATTAGAAAATTTTACTTAGAAAAAACAGTGCAATACGGTGCAAAGGTTGTACCTAGCTTTAAGTAGAGTAAGGAAATTCAGGAGCGTTGATGGCGCGTTGACACCGCGGTCGCCTTGCCAGAGGATGACACACGTACGATGCCGCTCGTGGGAACCGACTTGCAGAGTTCGTTTGAATGTCTAATGTCGCGCCAGGCCTTTGTACGTCGCGTTGGCTGTTCGTTTATTGCGCGAGTATTTCTGTATATCACAGCCATCGGACAAATCACGGCCATGCGACCCGGCCCGAACGAGCGCTCCAATAATAAATTTGTTTATATTTTCTTCCCTTGATGTCTTTTTCGATTCTGTGCCATCGTCCAACTACTAAAGCCTACGGATGCAGACTTTAATAATGACCTGAACCACGTGCGTCTATAAATAGATCGCGACGCGAGCCGCGACACATCAATTTGGTACATTAGCGTATTTTGAACAAACAGTAAATGGCATTAAATTGAATTGTGGCGCCAAATCGCGTCGAGTGGTGTGTGTGTGCGTTTTGGACGTGTTGTATGTGTGTCAGGCGGATCCGTTACGACTTACGTACCGAGAACGTTTCAGAGATCGCGCTGCAGAAGGCGCCAAAGCCGGATTGCGCGGGCGGAGTTTGCGGCGGGGTGCCGCTCGCGCGGTCCATGGCGCGGCGCGGTGCGGCGCGGCGGTCGGCGGAGCACTGCCGCTACTCACGCTAGCCGCCGCACGCCGCTCGCCGCTCGCACTCGCCTCACGTTCGCGCCCTCACGTTACATAAACCCACCCGACTACCGCCTGTTGTTACTTTGTTTTGGCAACACATGCACTACAAAACCACAACACTAAATAATTATAGAAAATTATTTTTAATGTACTACAAAACGTGCGGCTATCAATAGTTACAAGCGACATAGGTACCCTAATGCATCACGCGAATTGGATTAAAGACATATTCATATTAATTCAGAAGTTAAACAACTAATGACTCATACAAGCATTTCTTAAATATTTCTGCTAATCTTATCTCTACTTTTTGCTTATCTTCATATAAACTGTAATTTGACGGGTAATTTAACTTCAATAAACAAAAAAAAGGATAGTCATAGATTTATCACACCATCACACAACACGCAGCAATTTGTAACTGAAAAATGGATTTATACATTAAACAAAATATTTATAAGACTTGCAGATTTTTCAGGAAAAGGAAAGTACAGACCTCGTCTCAGTCAACTCCGCGGCTCTATCATAAGTCACATCCATAGTAAATACTAAATAGTAAAATAGCTAAAATAACTGGTTCGAATTAAAAATTATATTTTTGTGTTGAATAGGCCATTCATAGAAGAAGGCTGTAGGCTATATACCTATCTCCACGCTGCGACCAAAAGGAAAAAAACGGGAATTATGAATATTTATGGACATCCTTTGCGTGCGCTACGCAAACGGTTCTTGATGCCCAAAATATATGCATGAAAGAATTTTTCCCCTTTAAATGTTATAAAAAACGATGATACGCTGAGGTAGGTACTTTTAGAAACTTCTTGGTTCTTCATTATTCTAAATCTCGTAGAAATCGACGAGAACAAAGTCGCCAGTATTAGCTAGTGTTATTATATTCGTACCCCGTACCCCAGTCACAGTAAGCTGTTAAGCTGTATTATATCATTTCAAACAAAAAAGGAAAATATGATTGCGATCATCTATTTTATTTATACGCTTGTTTAATAAATATAGAAAAAAAATTAACTAAAAATTCCTTAAATAATATACAATAAATAGCTATTTAACGTAATTATCTATAGCAAAAACACACTAACATTTCGAGTGCACACACGCGTCATAGATACCTACCACCTTCGTAAATACTTGCGGAAGAATTATGGTTATTTTATTAGTGTTTTAGACTTTAAGTGATAATAATCGCACGAAAATGTTTCGCAATAAAACTGTTACACAAAAATATTGGTTAGCTGTGTTTATTTTTTCGTTTTTATTTATAGTTGAATGTCGAAGAATTAAGAGAATAATTGGTGGCGAGGAAGTCGCATGCGGTATTTGTATATTTTTCTTTTAATTAATATTCTCATTTCATGTTTTCACTCGCCTGAATGCTTTTTAAATACGATACTTGTATTTAGTTCCCACAAAGAATGTTATGTATTTTTCTAAAATAGTATCTAGGTAGGTAAGTATAAGAATGTTCAAAATCGATTAAGTAAATTCAGAGATTACCACAACAGCTTTAAGTATATTTTAAGTATTCCTAGGGAATTTATAAATTTGCTGTTCTGTTATTTTCTGGTGATATATACATTATCTTGCATTTAAAACAAGACAGAATACTTCATTATTTAATTAAATATCTTCCTCAGTTTCAAACAAATATTGTACTAGTATATAGTATAAGTACCTATTATTTCTAGGTACGCAAATTCGAGTGGTTTCCCTAAGGAATTCATCAAATTCTCATCATTTATGTGGTGCGACTATATTATCACGTAATTATGCCATCACCGCGGCTCATTGTGTAAAGGAAGCTCCACAATGCTATTTCCTGCAGTTTAATAATTATTGTTTAGAAACAAAACATACTTTACCAACCGCTCAAATTTTAAAAATTATCAAACACGTTCTCTATTCGCCGTGAGTATTATTTAAACTTTTTTATTGATTTCTTAATCTTTCTATATTGTTTATTGACGGTTATATTATATTAGGTATGTATAGGTTATTAAGTTAAAAACATGTGTCTACATAAAATAAGCCCATTTGTCTTTCTGGAATCGGTATGTTATCGCTAGGCACGTCAAAAATTTAAACTTCAACGTAATCAAAACAAAATATTTTTTTACTTAACATGGTTAAAAATAGGAATACTATACATTATAATATTATCTATAATATGACTTAAAATCAATATTTTAGAGTTATAAGAATACATTTATTGGGGAGGACAAAAATAGGTGTAGCTATGTGTCAACAAAAATATATACCTACATATTATTGCTAAGTTATTAATAATTTAATGATACAAATTCTGGTCCGCTTGTCAAATTCGCCTTCATTCAGATTAAATATAAATAAAATATAGTAATAAGCCTATTCAATAGTTATACGAACAACAATGATGTTTGAAGTAGATATACTTGTTCTACTTAATATAAAGCCATAAGCCAAATTTCCATCCTAAATTGCTCTTAAAACCGAAGACACAAATTGTATGATGTATGTTTTATTCAGATCAGGCGATATAAAGGCTATAACATTGTGGGGTGTTCAACGAATAAATCGGTAAAATAACGGTACTTTTAAGGTTTCAGATATTCTCACGACCATGACATAGCCGCTTTACGTGTACAACTGAATTTCGCCGATACGACGTCGTTTAATGCCGCGATATTACCGGAGTCTTCGTTCGGTATATCAGGTAACTGTGAATGAACCGCTAAAACGCCTCCCTTGCACAATCAGCACTGTCAATTCAAACATGCTATTATTACCCTGATTCTTGAGAGGTTGCCAAACACATCAATTGACAGATGTACCAATATAACTAGGAGTTTTTAAGGCGATTTAAAAATAATCTTTTACGACTGTTTACTTAAAAATAAAACAACTGTTCCGTATTTAAAGTAAATTATGTATTACAAGTTAGGTTAGCCTAACTCTAGAAAAAATCTTTAATAAGAAAAATATTGAACCCGTTATATTTTTCCTTGATTTAATGGACTACAGTCACGATTGTTTTAGATTATTTCTGTCTGCTACTATGACAGCAGCATCAAACACCCTAAATCAATGATATTATATTAAATAGATATGTTATAAGAGCAAAATTTTGAAGATGTAAAACATCCTAATTAGAACGTCTTACCATTAGTTGATTGGAGGCCGGTCTTATGTTTATTTGCATTCACGCGCAACTACCGTGGTGGCACTGAATTCTAAATTATAAAATAACTATAACATAATTTCTATATACTAAATGAAAATGTGTATTACTTTGCGGGAGGCAAAATTATTTTTTACTTTTTAGTTTGAAGTCGGTTTATTTTTTGTTAAAAATTATTTCATATCACGATTTTAAGTGGTGGAACGATCAATGATGCTTCTCGAATGACGAAACGCCGGTTACTTTAGTCGGAAAGTGGTTGTCCTATGTTAAATGCTGTAATTTGTTGAGGAATTCCCTCAACTATCTCTGGTTTCCATCATCAGATTTACTGCAAACCTTCATTATAACTCATACGGGTGCAAAGTTTTCATCGATATTAATGAATTAAGTCCAAACACAAAGTAGCTACTGTTTACCGTTGAGGAGTTCTTTACGCTATCCTACGTTTTCAGCATAAGAGCCCTTATGGTAGTTGCAACCCAACTAGATGTAAAGTCCTTATCAATACAAAATAATCAAGCTCAAATACAAGGTAGCTAGTGTAAATCGTTGAGGATTTCCCTCGACTGTACCTTGGCTCCATCATCAGGCCTACTCTAGACAATTAAAATTAAAGTGTTTACATAAGATACTTATTGAAAAATTATAAACGCACTAGTCGCCCTTACAATTTTTGAAAGTTCCCCTTGATTTCTCTGATTTCCCATCATCAGACCCTGATATCTTTTAAATGGGACCACCTCAGAAGTGTACTCTATACAACAATTTTTTTAATGAATGAAAACTATGTGTGCGAGCTGCCATTTTTATATCATTGCCCCACATATTACATTGTGAGATGTTTGATATATGTTGCAAGTTTGCTCATATTTTATCAATTTGTAACAAATGATTTTTTAAAAAAAGTAGTGTATGAGTTTCTTTGCCTGTATTCTTCTCATACACCTTACCCTTTGGAAACAGGCGTTTATAGATTGAAACAGACAGACGGCAAAATTTTTTTTTTTTTTTTGCAATAACGTAATGCTTTGGACAAAGCAGATTGTGTGGCTGCAACGACATGTCTGTATTGATCTATATTTTTAGTATTGATGTTCATAAATATCACAAGATGATTTAAGTGAATAAATTATTTTCATTTTCATTTTTTTCATTATGTAAATATTCATCATTATTATCGTATAGGCCGACCTAAAAAATACAATTTAAGTAAATAAGAAATACACAATAATACATACAAGGAAGAAAATGTTAAATGATGATGAATTCATTTAACATTTTCTTCCTTCTATAATTATCTAAAATATATAGGAATAATACACAGCGTAGTCTCTAGCCATATAAACTATAGCGCCACCCGTTCGATACTAAGTATAAAGTAGGTATAGCCTTGTAATCTCAATACTTACTGATATTACCTTTTAGGTAACTGCGAAGTTTATGGCTACGGATACAGGGACGTAAACGAACAACTTGTATCTGAAAGTCTTCTCTCTGGAGATGTAACATTAATTTCTTTAGACGAATGTACGAGTTTACTTGGATCGACTCTCGCTCCAGGCGCATTCAGCGGAATGATGTGTGCTATTGGCGACAATGTCGACAGTTGTCAGGTAAACCTATATGGCAGTATGTAAGCCTCTAAGAAACTTATACAATTAAATTTGTGTGGCGTTGACAACTTAGATCAGTTTTAATAGTACTGAATACTGAATATATTGAATTTCTGTCAAAGGGCTTTTATATACAACTTTGTTAACGTAAGCTCATGAAAAACGCAAGGGACGAATAGGTATATGTTTGTTTAGTCTTTTGAAAGATCTTTGGAATTATTTAGAAAATAGATATTTTAATTGCCAAAGAGATAAGTTAAGGGAAATATATACTATTTTCTAATAAATAGTTTAAGGAAGTTAATTTTACGTAACATTTTTTTCTCCAGGGAGATTCTGGCGGCCCACTCATGTGTTCTGGCGTAATTGAAGGCTTAGTTAGCTACGGTCTCGGTTGCAATGTTTTAGGCATTCCAGGCGTGTATGCGAGCGTAGGTGCTCATTTACAATGGCTACGCGAGATAATAAACGACAATTAACGTTATAGGTATTTTGTCTAAATTGGAATGAAATAAAAAATATTAAATGAAAACAATTACAAATAAAAGTCTTTTTGTTTCACAATAATATATTACACTCAATAAATTTGTGATATGAAGAATGTCATAGCTTTTTTATCCTAATTAACTCTAATATAGTTTATTCGAATAAAAGCTCGCTTACTGTAGTAAATAGAATTCGTATGGAAGGCAGCGCTTCATTAAATTAAGGGATTATATTCTGAATGTTATTAATCTACAGCAGTTCATTCATGTTCAATAATCACTTAGGTTAGCTTTCGTCATTTGGAAGTAAAGGTCACACCATAAGAAAGTCGTTAGAATACAATTTGTTTTGAGTTTATTAATACCTAACTCTATTCAATTCAATTCTTTGAAAATATAAAATAAGAACTCTAAACATCTAAAACATTTTGTCTATTATTTGACATGTATAAAAGCACTGCGTAAATGCATACCTGATGGAAATTTAGTTTGAATTTATTTTTCTTAAATAAAATCATACATCAATTTGGTAAAAGCGAACAAAGCTTACAAACGGAACCATTTATTACATCACTATTTACTATCCACACATTTGGTAACTTCATTACTAAATATTACGTATTCAATGTAGGTAATTAAAAAGTGCCCAGTACATAAAATATATACCTTATATATAAAAATATCTTAGTAACGTTTTGGATATATGTCTATAATTTACTTGCTTCGTTTAAATTTTGTTTGTTAGCCTTACGTAGGTAATTTTATATTATTATTTTCAAAAAACTATTTTTAATGGACAAATATTTTAGTTAAAATCATATTATCGTCTTGTAGTGTTTCGTAGAACATTAGGCCGATTAAAAACACGTGACGTGAAGAAAAATTTCTCGCTGAGAAAAAGATTCACAATGAAACCTTACATATTTCCTAATAGTATAATTATTCATTTAACCACTATTTACATTAAAATCTTAAGAAGTAACGACCATCTTTACGAGAATTCTATTTCTCTTCTAATGATTTTTAAATTTTAAACAAATTGTTACCCATCATACGCAAGCTACAGAAACCCAAAATCAAACTAAAATCTTATTTATACTTTTTTTTATTTTAAGCGAGCATAAAAAAGGCCAGCGTTAAGCATTTAACCTAATTGTTTGTCTTACTATATTAAAAAATCATTTTAGTTTTATTGAATTATAACAGTAAAAAAAGTCACAATTATTCTATATAATCTATTAACTAACATTTATTCGGCTATTTAAATACTATAATTTTAATACTCTGGTGTGGTAACAATTGTTCTCAAAATAAAATAAGACTTCAAGGCAAAGTTTACAAGTAGGTATTTAAAAATCCAAACATTTTTACTTACAAACAACTATAAAAACGATTATGTATTTATATTTAACACTATAAACACTAAATGCACAACAGATAGTAAAATGGATTTATAAATTACAATTTTTAAATGCTTAATTCACACTCATTCAATTATTACACTATTATATAAATTTAACATCGTAATAATTCTTTTAATATAAAATATCAATAACCTTATAGAATATGGAAATATAATATCATTAGTGTTGCTACTTTTGCAACTGAGATACCATTACTAAAAAATAAAAAAATTGTGCTAACAAATGAAAATTAATTTCTGCTAAATTCAGCCCACCTATTTTTGGTAATAAACCTATGGTGTTACCTAACAAAATTATGACCAAGAAAACCATGATTTTGACTCTGTTGGTGTTCCACTTGTCGGACTTTTTGGGGATTTCGGTGATTTGGGACTCTTTGGTGTTGGAGGCTGTGAGTTGTCACCCATTTCTTGTCCTTCTGCATTTTCTAGTGCTGTTTTGACCTAAAAATGTGTGTTAATTAAAATGACTTTTAACTTTCACACCTGTGCAACACAAATTGTGTCCGTAATCCGTTTGAGTTTTTTAGGTCACAGATGGCAACATACATAGCACTCATCAATAATATAGAATTTAATAGATAAAAAAATTGAAATACATGCAGAGATTATCTCCGACTCCTACAGCCTTGAACACTAACAAATATTACCCCTACATAAAATTTAGTACAGATAACTAAAATTACCTTAATATTCGTTTTTGCTTGCATATCCTTCTCATAGTTCCTCACATCTTCAATCTGCATGTTGAACCACTCATCCATCCATGTGAAAGCTTGTCGATGACCCAATAAAAGGATTTCACGTATCGCCTGAAAATAGCATTTAAAAAGTAATCAATAACAAAATATAAAAACACTTCCTAAAATGTTCCTACTCTTCTACAATGATTTATAACCAATTACCAAAATTTACAAGTTCTTTTTATTTTGATATGCCAATTCAAGAAAGCTTATAATTAAGTTTTTAATGTATTTAATTACTTACACTCTGAACATAATCTTCTACTTTAGTCTGTAAACCCCAAACTTCAAACTTGGCATTGACTACTTTATAACAGCACATTATGGGGTTGTGTGTATCCCGCCAGCCTTCAACTAGAGGTCCCCGTCCAGTTTTTTCCGACTTAAACAACTTTGGATCTTCATTTTCCTTGTAATGATGAGGTTTTATTTCATCATAAGCAATATCAAGGTAATCAACTTGTCTTTGACCTAGCTCCTCATCTGTTAGACCTAAACACTATAAAAATATTCTTAAATTACATATGTATTTACTATCAAATTGTTATGAAACAATACTAATTATATTTATATATAAACATAGTATATTTTATTAAAGACAAAACCATAATTTTTAATATTGATAAGAAATGTTTAATTATAATTCAGTCCACTTTATTTTATCCTTAGTCATATTGTGAATGCGAAGGTCACTCTGGTTCTATTTGTCTAATTCATTTCATTCATTGAATAACAAGTTGTAAAACCACGGGATAAATTGGTAGAGGAATGTTGAGATCACAACAAAGAGTTTAAAAACTGTCTTTATCATCATATATGATTAATAATTAATTTAGAGGGGGTTATAAAATTTCAAACGAGCATGTGAGCCACCTGATGGAAAGTGGTCCCTGCCAGTTCTGGAGTGAATAGGCGGTTAAATGAAGGACATATTAATATAAAAAAAAACTCAAAACTATAAACTTACATTCTCAGTTGTTCCATTATTATCCTCATATCTAGTTTGTATTGATACAGAAAATTTCGGTATGAAGGAGCACTGAAAAGCAAGATAGCATAAATTTATATAAAAAAATCATAATTACTATAACATCTTGTAGTAAATATATTTTATGTATACTTACTGTATATTCTGAAGTAGCGACATGTTCATGGAAAGAAAAATGTTGCATTAGAATAATCATTAATAGATTAAATTTAACCATTATTGTATGTAAGTATGTGTATATAAGTATGAATTTTAAAGATGACAATATGATAAACATATGGGATTTAAATGAAATCTTACCAACATCTATAATATGAAAACCAGTAATGAAAAGATAATACATTCAGTATTAGTATTCATATAGTACCCATTATTAGTTAGTTTAATGTTTTTCTTATTATTCAACAAATCACATTAAGTTACTTGTACGCCATGCAAGTAAAAATCAAACCATACCTGTTATAGTATAAGGATAATAATTCCATGCTTTTTCAGTCACATAAAACAGCTTGGGAATAATGTTTTGGACCCAATATGGCAAGTGGCTGTAAACCGATGTATTAAATTATTATATTATTTTTTTTATTACATTGGTAAAAAACGATAGTATTAGAAATAGAACCTCGATAGATGTATTCTTTTTTCGGTAAATTGCCCAACCCCATTGACTTCGTCATTAACTTCTTCGTTCGCAACAACTTCCACACCTTCACCCGTGGTTGATTGCTCATAGCTATGACGAGCTATCATATATAACTGCCCTATTCGGTACTAAAATGAATAAAATAAGCTTAACTATATTGAGTTGTAACTTAGTAGTTACAATAATTAAGCGTATATAAATTTACCTCTTCCACTGTTAAGGGCATGCAAATTCTGTATTCCTTTGTGAGAACCATTGTCGATATGATTATATTTTAAATATAATATTTTATACCTTTATTTGTAATAATTATAACTTTACAAGTAAAACAGTCAAATATTACAATAGCTTTTATCTTATCATAAACATAAATGTCAAACGCTGAAAATTGACATCTGATTGTTTGACAGATGATAGATGCATCCGCCTTGTTTTTTCTTTTCTTTTTTTCTTATATTATGGCATTAGCGTCTAGCTTTTTGCCAATGTCAATGTAATCAATCTGGCGACACAGGTCTGTACTTTGTCTATCTTCTAAAGCTTATAATAATAAATATTAAACAAGGCGGGTGAGTTTTGGCGGGAATCTTGCGGCGTCTAGTTGTAATCTCGATTGAATATTCCTTTTTTGGTGCATAAAGTGATTTAATGTTTGATTGTGATAGTGAATCATGCAGTAAATTAGCTAATAAGTGTCCAAGAAATGAAGAATTCATTTGAGAGCGCATAGTAGCGCCGTTCCGATTGCTCCAAGATTCGTCGAGGTTCTTCGTAAAGTTCACTATCACTTTACGAAGGGCAGAACGAAACGACTGACTGACTCGACTAAAGACGACTTGATGACGATTTTACTTGACTCATATCGACTTTTATCTTGACCACGTTGCCTCTTATTACATTGACATTGGCAAAAAGCTAGACGCTAATGCCATAATATAAGAAAGAAAGAAAGACTGCGGACCGTTTTAACTTTCATGTAATTATTATTTATTATCCTTTAGTTTAGCAATTTAGTGTTATAACTTATACCCCCACATTACAAAACGGATAGCCGTAATGAAGCGGATTATAAAATCCGCCTGCGACATATCTAAGATAGGTGTAGTCACTAGATAACTATTAACTATAAGCCTTATAGTTGATAGTTATTTAGTGTAAGTAGTTGTCCTTATAATATAAGGACAACTTTTTCTGCCAGAAAACAGATTAAATATTGAAAAATAAAATAAAGCGTAAAAACCCCGTGGGGAAAACGCAGGAGGGAATTAGATTTAGTAGAATACAAAAGCTCATCAAATTAAAAAGCCATAAAGTTTTAACACATAATTTTATTTACAAAAGCAGTAGACATTAACATCCATGATATCTATATAAATTATAAATATGGTTTAAATTATAAATGAATATCAGGTAAATTTTTTCATATTAATTATTATTATGTGTATCCAACATTTATACCTTATTGATACTTTATTTTATTTATTCACTTTAGAAGCAAAAATTTATTATCTTTTTATTTTAATATACATAAATTGATGCTGTATCATCATAATCATATGTTCTTTTTAAGAACAAATCCATTAGTGAAATACCAGTGATACTATGCAGTCCAGTAGCAATAGGCAAAGCAGTTAAGTTAATGTGTTTTATATTGCCAGGTTCTAGCGGACCCAATTTTCTATTAGAAATCCCACACCAAATCAAACAAGATTC
>JADANM010006310.1:4562918-4590241 GCA_026213755.1 Eurema hecabe | reverse complement strand
GGACCCAATTTTCTATTAGAAATCCCACACCAAATCAAACAAGATTCTTGGTGAGAACGGAGCTTTAGTATAAGGTCTAATGTTCTTTCACTAGCATTTACAATTTTGCATTTAAAATTAAATGGCTCATCAACTGCAACTTTACTTGGTAATTCTTCATATGTAACTCTTATATCCCCATACTCTGGGGTCATCCTCTGAAGCTGACTTGTTTGCAATCTTCCCTTTTCACCTAAATTAGACCTCCAAACAATATCTAACTTTCCTATGTTTTTTGCTGCTGCAAGAAGCTTTATATCAGAAGCTATATTAGGTTTTGGTGAAAGACAGTATAGATACTGACAACTTTCTTGTGGTTGGAGCAGAGTAACATCCCCAAAGACAGATTTACCATCTGCTGTTTCATTTAATGATTTTACCGAAAACTGTTGAGAGCTTTCCAGAGATACTTGCTCTAAAACAATAGGCCCTGATGTAATATTCTGAACTTGAGCCTCTAAAAAAACTTCATCAGATTCTGCATTGTAGAATTTGGTTTTAACATCCAAAGGTTTCATTACTTCAAATTTAAAAAACTTCCTAAATGAAGCTAAAGTGTTATAATTAGACATATATGTGACTTCACAAACTAAAATGTGTGTTCCCAAGTCTTTAACTTCATGGTGTATCACATCTCCCAATGTTTCATCAATATCAAGCATTACAGGGGACTGATGTTGTTGAGTTGCTAATGGTATTCTTTGAGAGCTTGTTTGCAAATCAGCTTTAATGGACACACTCTGTACTGGCTGATTTATTTCATTGTGAACACAGACATAGCAAGAAAATGTCTCCCCTAAATAAATATTACCAAAACTTTGTGGTAGTAAGAGAAACTGTCCAGCAGCTAAGGTCTCCATTTGGACTACAGATGTAGCATCATCCTTTAAATAGTTATTCAGAATGTTTCCTGGCAAATCTTTAAAGTCACATGTTACAATTTTGGGACTTATTAGGGCCGGTTTTGTAAGTCTCATAACTTTTAATGCCACTAAATGTTCTACTCCTTCTTTATTCTCCATTTTGGTTTTTACTTTACGAGTCGGGCAACTATCGTTTTTTCAAGGACAAAAAAATATTGATGGTGTTGAGCAATGTAAGACGGACGACCGACGAGGATATTATTACATATTCTTCTAATATCTAACGCAATTTCATGTTACACAAATTCTTCACTTTATTCAATTTTCTTGTGTCTTAATGCATGGGATGGAATTATGTACTGCGTTTATCGCTTTCCTTTAATAATTATGATTTAATTAAGAAACCAAACCAAATATTGCAATTGTATTTTTTCAGTAACTAGTTAACAATAAGTTACAAACTAAGAGTATTCTATTCTATTCTTGGTGAAATGCAAACTATTAACTAAAGTCTAAAAGTAATCGAATTATCGAATTGAATTTTTTTTCCAATTCCATTTACAATACTACATTGTTACAACTGTCAACTATCAAGCAAAGATAATGTAATCACTATGCTGTCAACTGTCAAGTCTATAATTATTATGAAAATTAAATATAAAGGTTAGTTCTAAAATTTGTCAAGTTCAATATACCTAATTAATGTGAGTCAAGTACAATCATATACACGTACCTAATGAAAAAAATTGTCCTTTTTACAAATGGTCTATTAAAAGTTTTAATATAAGTATGAAAAAAAAAATAGCACTAACAACAATTTGTTAATGTTATTGTTTTTTATTTCACACCTCAGTATGTACCTAGCACCAATCCAATGATTTTTCTTCGTTAGTTTCTCAGATCTCACTGACAATTAACATTTCGACTATTAAGCCTACCTATTTTTTTTTTTAGTTTAATTCTCCCATTTAGTGGGAAGGCAAAGGGACAAAGCCCATACAGCCACGTCTTTAGTTATATTTTTCTTTGTCTTTTGTAAAGTGATGGTGAGCTTTACAAAAAACCCTCGACGAATCTTGGAGCAATCGGAACGGCGCTACTATGCGCTCTCAAATGAATTCTTCATTTCTTGGACACTTATTAGCTAGTTTACTGCATGATTCACTATCACAAACATACATTAAATCACTTTATGCACCAAAAAAAAAATATTCAATCGAGATTACAACTAGACGCCGCAAGATTCCCGCCAAAACCCTACCTACCTATTAATCTATCTGGTTTGACATATTGACATTTGACAAGCTGACATATCACAGTTTAAACTTCAGAAATCAGACTTCAGTGCTTCAGTAATCACAATAAAAATACTTGTTGTCAAGTTATCATTACCAATAAGAAATTATTCATCTACCCGGTCAGAATTGTATAATTTAATATAAGTAACAAATATGGCATTAATACATTGCAAAGACTGTGTAATGCGCAAGTGATTTTATTTTTATGAATAGTCGACTCTCTTTTATTGTAAGCATTGTTCATTGCTTGCTATTACGTTAAGAGTTAAGGCTGATGTGGCCCAATAGTGTGACATTATAGATTACTTACATGTACATTACAATTATGGTATTGTGATTTTTTATGAAATTCTATAAGTTGACTCCAAAATGGCATATCAATCTCTTCTTCAAGAATATATGCTAATACCACCAGTTACCAGGGTTTACACCACAGCATGTGTTATTACTACATTAGCAGTTGTAAGTAATTTTCCTTTCTACAGGTTTTATTTTAAATATTGTTCACTGTTATAATGCTTCTCTTTTGTTGCAGCAACTTGATTTGGTTTCACCATTTACATTATATTTCAATCCAACCCTGATTCTAAATAGATTTCAAATATGGAGATTCATAACCACATTCCTATTCTTTGGAAATTTAGGGTTTAACTTCTTATTTAATATGATATTTACATATAGATATTGTAGGATGCTAGAAGAAGGATCTTTTAGAGGAAGGACTGCTGATTTTGTTGTGATGTTTTTCTTCGGTGCTATACTGATGATTGTATCCTTTTATATCAAAATTTTATTTTAAACCTTAGAATAGGTATTATATATATCAAACAATACCAATGTAAAAAGATGTATAATATGGTTTTTAAAATAATCTATATCTCTGCTTAAAAAATAATTGGTTACAAATAAAAAATCCCAAAGTCACTTTTATTTGAACATTGGTTAAAATGTTATTAATCAGGCTTTCTTTTATTTACAAATCTGCTTCTACATACAATACCATACTATAATTATTGTCCTGAATAATGTAACAGTTTTGCGCATTTTTTATCAATTTGTTATTCTTAGGTCAAGCATTCACAATCATGATTGTATACGTCTGGTCTCGGCGAAATGTTTTTATTCGCTTAAACTTCTTTGGGTTAATGAATTTTCAGGTAAAATTGTTTTATTTAATATAGTGAAAACTACCCATGCATAATGTATATAATATGATGTAAAATATTTTTATTTTACTTAGGCTCCATATCTTCCATTTGTACTACTGGGATTTTCAGTCTTACTTGGGAATGCCATATCAGTGGATTTAGTTGGAATGGCCATTGGACACATTTATTTCTTTTTAGAAGATGTTTGGCCCCGACAAGCAAGAGGCCAAAAACTTTTGAAAACACCAAAATTCCTGTAAGTGTTTATTTTATACCTTCACAATATATATCAAATCTTGTATTTACAAGCCATAATTTTAATAAAGAAAATATTCAATGTTGATGTTAGTATTTTATTAAGGTATGCATTTTATTTCAGAAAAAAACTATTTGATCCAGAACCTGAAAGAGAGTATGAGCCTCTACCAGAATTGGCAAATGTTCGTCCTGGAGGGTTTGATTGGCGTCGCCGTGATGACGATAATCCTAATGAAGGCAATGGATAAAATATAAAGTAAATATACTGATGAAACTAAGATTTTAGTACAAGTGGCAAACCAAAAAAACCTCTTACATTTAACAACATTAAATAGGCATAACTAGGCAAACTTAACACCAAGCACAAACTAAATTGCCCCTGATGATTTGCCATTAAAAGTAATATATAATCTTATGTAAGAATTATTAAACTTTTTAGTGAAATAAATAATGTAAATAAAATTAGTTGGTTATTAATCCTTAGAATATGGCTTCCTTAGTATATGACAAAGAAAACTAGCAACATTCGGCGATGTGTTAATGACATGAATCACTTTTACATTAAATTTATAATCTATTAAACTCTTATGGAATCTTTTAAAAATATTTAATCTTATAGGTGAATTGCAAATTTTTTTATTACTATTAGAATGCAAGAAAATAAATCCAACATTTATTTTTTAAAAGATACTGTGCATATTAAAAATCAATTAACAGACAGAATAATTAAAATAATTTATTATTCAAACATTTATTTGTCATTCTTCTACATAATTTACATTTAATTAATTATTGTACAAATTACTATCAAAAGCTTATTATACAAATTCAATTTCTTGTTAAATACAGCCATTCTGTCATTCTGCTCAATAATGTTTACCAGCATTCATTTGAACATTATGTATTGTAATGAATAAAAATGATTGGTATAAAAAAAACAAATAAATAAACTCGATAAGCAGGAGATGAGAGATGACTGACAATATGTTCATTAATAACACTAGGGGTAAGGGCCAGACTCGCGGAAGAGTCTGAAAAGGTGCCCGGGATCCCCACTCACTGCGGCGGAGCGATTAACAGTGGGGTTTTGGTCGGTAGAAGTCCGACATAACCCATGGTCCTTCCCCGAGGTCCATGGGTATCCTATGAGGATTTCCCCACTATAAAAAAAAAAAAAGGGGTAAGGGCCAGACAACCAAGACTAATACTATAATTTATCTTATTTTGTAACTGGCCTACTATACCTATAATTTGATTTCGCAGAAGCTTTCTCATTATGGATGGTGACATTGCAAATTTTGTTAATTTTATACAACACAATTTAATTCGTAGATATTATAATACCTATTTGCCAAGTTATTTATTGCTCTAAGTATTATTATGAATAGTGAGTAATAGTTATTTTTGTAATAAGAATAATGACAAAAAAGAATGACAACATATAATAATAAGCCAATAGTTTAAAAAATCAACTTTTTCTAAGTTATGACCTCAATTAATTATTAAGTGAAGAGTTTAAAACATTAGTATAAGTTGCCCTAAAAGCAAATGTATAGGAATTTTTTTTTCAGTATTTAACTAAATGTCTATTTTCGTCGCCCTGTACAAATTTATTTGCACAAAATTAATATTTGTAGATTGATACAGAAACTAAGTTAACAAACTTATAAATTAAATTACTTTGGAATTGTACAAAACGAAAGTAAAATATAAGCACGACCATGAGACAGTATGAACGAAATATCTTATTTACATACAACAACACAATGGTTATGCTAAAATCAGTCTTCAAACATTTATGCACAAATATAAATGAATATTTATTCCGTTAACAATTATACACACACAGGATAACCACAAGATGGTTATATAAAATCAAATAATTTTAAAAATACAGCCATCCTATCACCACAATCCACTTATGCTCCTTACAACAGACAGTTACCTATGAATTTTTAAGATTTTTGTTATAATTTATGTTTATTATTTATGAAAGTATTGCAAAATTCAACACCTAATTCAAACCTTGTGGATCTTATAACATAGACATCATAAATCTGGGTATTGCCATAAAAAATTAACATACAATATTATTATTAAGTTGCATTTACTCTGTGGACTACTGTTCTACCAACAGCAATCCTGGATGAACACCAAGTGACTAGTGTACTACACTCTAATGGTGACATTTGTATGGAATTGTAACTGCAGTTGTAGTAAATAATAAAATTCAATATAAAAAGTAGACTTGTATCGCATATTCGACCACTATATTCAGTAGTTATGTAAACAAAGCAGGGATTTTTTACATATTATTATCACTTCCATTTCAACAAATCTTGAAGTATCGTTTATATATTATAAATGCTGTTAAAAAATCGAAAAAAGGATATTTCTCGATCTCTGCATTATGGCTTTCCCTTGTGGCTTCTAAAAGAGCTCTAAATTAATGCATAATTGACAAAAAAATGTGTTATTTTTACATATAGAATATTCGACAGGTGGCCAAATATACTCTTTGTTGCAAGTCTAAGTAATCATGACCAATACTAGAGCAATCAATAGTTCGAATTTAAGATTTTGGTTTCGTTCGTGACATCTAAGTTTTAGAATAATTGGCCATAATAAAACCATTCTAGTAAAATCTAAACTAATACATCACAATAATATTCTCATAGTGCTACTATAGCGAGGAGCACGGTTATGTCGTCTGGCTTCCCACCTGAAAAAAAAAAACATAAAAATACATAATTTCTTAAATATTATATTGACATGCGTAATTGAGCAAAACAATATTATTTAGTACGATGGTAACAAGGTCTGATAAAAAACGACTAGCAAGGACATGACAAAGGCAATATTTAATTCGTCAATACGTCAAGTTCCGAAGACCTCATAATACATTTTGATGATAATTTTCAAGTTTAAGCGCATTAACATAGATATCTAAGCCGTTATTTTTTCAATTCCAATATTTTGGCCTATCATGAAAATAATTTCCAGACGTGAAATGTAAATTTTAAAATCCAATAAAAATCAGACCGTGTTGTAACACTGTCGCTCATTGTAATTTGAGAAAAACTGTGCAATTAACATGACGCTAGCTTTGTTAGAATTATGCTTTCCTAAAAAATGGATTTAAGAATTTTCATATCTAATTAATAAAAACAGAATATTAAATTTAATCTGATATAAAAGTGTCGGGCACAACGTTGACTATAAATCGAAAACGTTACTAAAAACGTGCTGATTTACGCAATCTGTATACACAGTATGTATATGATAGCAATGATAAACTTAATAAAGCTAGCAAAGCAAATAAATAAAAATTGTTTTTAGTGTTTAGGCAAGTAAGTGATATAGGTACCTAGTTTTCCAATTTCAGATCGTAGTGTGACGCAGAGCACAATGCCTAATTATGCTGAAGCTAATTGGAACATGAATTAGTTTTAGTTTGAGAGTGCAAAGCGTTACTGTAGTTGAAACATTCAACGTTAGGCATTATGCCGCAATGTGTCCTAGTACTGTAATTGTGAAACTAGGATTATCTGTAGGTACTAAAAATCTTAGTATAGTAATGAGTTTTGGCGGGAATTGTGCGGCGTCTATATGTAATCTCGATTGAATATTCTTTTTTTGGTGCATAAAGTGATTTAATGTATGATTGTGATAGTGTATCATGCAGTAAACTAGCTAATAAGTGTCCAAGAAATGAAGAATTCATTTGAGAGCGCTTAGTAGCGCCGTTCCGATTGCTCCAAGATTCGTCTAGGTTCTTCGTAAAGTTCACTATCACTTTACGAAGGGCAGAAAGAAATGAAGTGAAGTGTAAAAATAATAAATAAGATATGACCTAAAGGTCTTTGTTACCAGGTCATTAAATTAAATAAAAAAAAAATTAGTCTAGTAATCTGCTAAACTAGCTTTAAAATATTTAGACTCCACTTACCTATAGCATCTATTCCATTTTGCCGCGCACTTTTTGCAAATGGCGACATATAGCATCCATCGAATGAGAGATTTCGCGCCATCCAAGCTATGGAATTCGCGACGGCCTGTAGTTTCTGAGCGTCATTGTCCATGGCTTGGGCACGACGCATCTCCGCGACGAGTACCGTCTCCGGCACGTTGTCGAACACGCCGTCCGTCGCTACGAGAATCACATCGCCACTTTCAACCTTGAATTCCGCTGTCTCCGCTGATTCTGGCCTTTAATTGAAATAAATTATGTGAAACATTCTACTATTGTTGTATATGCAGTATGCTTAGGATAGTATGTTTTTTCTAGACGTTGTAACGTAGATACAGATTAATAAAGTCACTGTACTCGTAGGCATATATATTTAAGCACTCCGAGTAAACAAAAAAAAAGAGATTTCGTTTGAATGTTGTATAGCAATAAATTTTAAGATAAAGTAACACGCCGAAAGTAAAAAAAACGTAATTGTAAACGTAACACCTGTATTATAACACATCATACACATCTTTGGCGATTATTAATAGGTATCGCACGATCTATTGGAACACACATATCTAATACATTTATTAGATATGTGTGTTCCAATATTTCCTAATTCAGCTTCTATCTATTCTACACGATAACATCTATTTTGCATTTCCGACATAGATAAATATTTATTCTAATTTCTAAATATTATTAAACTAATGCTAAGATATTAAATTTTTGATATTTTCGGGGTATTTAAATCGATCGCGAATAAATTATCAATCTCCGTGGCCTAATAACATCTTATCATTAGCATTTGGCATGTGTTAGATTAATGAAGTTGATAACATTGTATCAGAAAATAACAATTAAATTTAAAAATCCATTCTTGGGAATTTAAAAATCACTGTGAGCAATTAAAACATAAAAATGAAAAGATTTAAAAATTATATGAATTCTATCGTTAGCTCATCATAATGTTAATAAATGTTTCGTAACATCTACTAAAAGCAACTGCAGTTTAAAAAATACGAAATTATCCAATTTTACGAACCATCCTAAGCACGTGAATCTGAACTGGCAGATATCCAATGAGCTAAAAATTCTAATATTAGACTGTTCAGAAACAACAACAGTGGCTTTGGAATGAGCACATGACCAATGGTCGCGAAGGACTGGACTCGCGACAAGTCTTATGACTTGTGGAAAAACTACAAAAATATCTCTTTTACGACTCAAAACTCGAGAATTGTAAAGACCGAATTCTTAAGAGATAATATAAAAATTTTAAGACGAAAAATATAATAATATTATATGTACATGTTACATATTTGCACCAAACATATTGCAAACATACATATATATATGTTTTTATATAAAATTAAATTTTAATTAAAGCATAATATACACACATACATATTTCAAATTTATTTCAGAGTATGTATGGATAGTTTTAAAATGTCAGACTTAAAGTAGGCCGCAATAATAAAGTTAACAAATTATGAACGTAAACATATTGTACTGCGCCGCACTGCGAAAATGCATCAATTTCGTTGATGCTATTTTCAAGGCTGCAGCTTAATCCATGTGTAAAGTGCTCATCAAAAAACCTTGAATATTGTTTACTTACATTATTATCTCTATAAATATATAACCTTTTGCTTTTCTAACGTCTTGTTTAGATAACAAATTGTCTGCTATAGTAATATTACAAATATTATATATATGTATGGATACAAACAAAACTACAATTAATATTATATTTTTCTTACTTCTTATCTTATAAGAAAATCAATATATAATATTTAACCTTGATGCCATTCTACGTAAATATGGATATGGTTTGCCAGATAGCAAAGAAATATCGGAATGGACCGATTTTGGGGATCCCGTTATACATCCTCCTATACCATTTTAAAGAAATAATAGTTTTATGTATTTCAAAATGTTTTTTCTTTTACTTACAGACATAAAACTTGTACACAAAAGCAACATAATATACAAAACTAAATGGGAATATTACTAAATGCCTCTAGATAACTAATAACTAATCAAAACTGACCTGTCACTAAGCACATTTCTGTCATGTCCAGGTGGCGGTAGACTCAGCTGATATGGTGTATTAAAATAGTGTTGTTGTTCATGTGACCTGTGCACAATGCGGCTTCCCCGCACTACCATGTATCCACTATCACCAATATTTGCCGCACGCATTATGCTCTCATTGCGGTCCAGTATCATTACACATGCTGTACTACTACCTGTAGCATAATAGAATAATATATGCACTTTGAATCAGCATAAGAATAATAATACAACCATAAATAGGCATATTTTGAATTTTCATTAAGATTTTTAGTATTTCATGTAGCACAGTATAATTAAATAAACAATCTTATAAGAAAATTTAGTTTTAGAGTATTAATTATTGAAAACTAAATTTAATGATATTAGTTGTTAAAGTTTAGTTAAAATTTAGTGAATTAATAATTACCTAAAATAGGTTTTTTATGTTCCAGCAGTTCATAGTAAGATTTTGCTAGTAGATCACTAGGTTCAGATACTTCAAAGTGCCCCATCTGCACTAGCCTCTCACATGTCTTCATAAGATATGATGAGAACTCCCCGGGATCAATACCATATGCTCTCCATCCACCGACCCCATCAGCAACACCTAAAAATTAAAATAGTGCTGATATTTACATCTTTTTTACTCAATATTATGCAATTTACCCTGATATTTGCCTTATATGGAAAAAATATTTTTGGATAACAAGAAAGGCAACTAATTTTGTTATAGGTTATTCCCCAATAATTCAGTTTTTTTATATTCAATTATTTAATTTTAATACCATTGTTTTTAAGTTATATTGCCCATAGGTGCCATTTTTGATGAGTTTGTATTTGACTATAGTTATTGAAGGGTGATGGGTAATATGAAAATTAAAAAATACTACAAATATGTAAATAAAAACAACATTATCAATAGGTAACCTCTTTATGTTTTAACCCAGTTGTATTTTTATTGCATGATAACATAAGGGACATATTTTTCTTATTTTTAACAATATCCTACAACAAGATATAAGCCCAAAAATTAATACAATAAAACTTACCAATAACATCCGCATTGTTGAAATTTGTGGAGAACCAAGCATCATCGCCAAACTGTCCCTTGTGTGATCTTCCGTTAGCAATATCTTTTGGAAACCCACAAACGACGGATACTAGGTAAGGATGTTTCTTCTTAGAAACATTCAATTCAGTAGCACTTGATAAATTCGAAAGTCCATTTCTTATAGCACGTGATAACACTCTGCCTGTCCAGAATATAGAATGCATCATTCATCCAAAGTTTATATCTACTTAGCAAAACTGATTCACAAACACGCAAATCTTAATAGTACACCCATGTTTGACGAATTGATAATATTAATATTGTTAGTGCGCAAACACATTACACAATAAAATTTAAGCCTAAATGACAAACATCGAGATCGAGTAGACTTCGTAATTCGTATTCGACATTCGTACATACTACATACTTCGTAGATGACAAAACCACAAACTAAAGAAATAAGGCACAGACCAACAGAAAGATCACGATGTCTTACAATATATCCTGAATAAAAAATATACAATAATGTAATTTAAAAGACATACGAATTTAACAGCGAAATTGTAAATAAGCTTTTTAAGAATGTTTAATGGAAACCGATTCAATCTAAACTTATTAATAGGAATTCATGTGTTATAATACCAAATGTTCGTGTAGATAAAGTTTAAAATCCAGTTGTTTTTATAATTCATGAATTGATGATATTTGTCTTCCAAATGGGCCTATAAAACGATTCTGCTGCTAATTAAAATTATTATAATATTTCTGCTACTTTTTACTTTTTTTAATGCAATATTGAATGTTTTAACTAGGTACATCGTTCTGCATTCAGATATCGCGATTTTTCACAAGTACTAATAGTGCGTTCACTGGGTGTGTGGTGCTGTACATGTAATACAGCGCCAGAAAATTAAGAAATGTTTTTCTTTAATTTGACATTGATCGAAATGATCTGTAATTGAAAAACTAGGCTAGTTTATTGTATGCTTAGATTCAAATACACATACTTATATATTATTATAATGATGTACCTCCATTATTGTATTTAACATTATTGATCCATAAAGTAAAGTTCAGAGAATCTGACATTTCAATTTTCATAGATAATGTGGGAAGGCGTTGTAGAAGAAAGCTCGGGGACCGAGTCTGAATATTAGAGCTAGTTCCACCGATACAATATTCCGCTGTAAATTAGTAACGTTTCATTTAATTTAAACTTTATTTTTTACGTTAAACAAGTATAGTGAATTAATTTTCTAATAAAGCGGTCAGAAAAGGCATAAAACTGGTGTTCGATAAGTCACTTGGCAATATGCCTGCCGTCAGGGGAGATGGTATGCGAGGACTCGCAGTTTTTATATCAGATATAAGAAACTGTAAAAGCAAAGAGGCAGAAATAAAAAGAATAAACAAGGAGCTAGCAAATATAAGAAGCAAATTTAAAGGCGATAAGACACTTGATGGATATCAGAAGAAGAAATACGTATGTAAACTCCTGTTTATATTCTTACTTGGTCATGATATTGACTTTGGTCATATGGAGGCAGTTAATTTGTTGTCTTCCAATAAATATTCGGAAAAACAAATAGGATATCTATTCATCTCAGTATTGGTAAACACCAATAGTGATCTTATAAAGCTTATCATCCAGAGCATAAAGAATGACTTACAGTCACGAAATCCAATTCACGTAAATCTTGCACTTCAATGCATTGCAAATATTGGTAGCAAAGAAATGGCTGAAGCGTTTTCAACAGAGATACCCAAATTGCTAGTGTCTGGTGATACAATGGATGTTGTTAAACAATCTGCTGCACTTTGCCTGCTAAGACTATTTCGTAAATCACCTGAAATTATTCCTGGCGGCGAATGGACTTCTAGAATTATTCATTTACTTAATGATCCACATATGGGTGTGGTAACAGCTGCAACTTCTTTGATAGATGCTTTGGTTAAGAAAAATCCGGATGAGTATAAAGGCTGTGTAACATTAGCTGTGGCCAGGCTGAGTAGAATTGTAACGGCTAGTTATACTGACCTTCAAGATTATACATACTACTTTGTACCTGCACCATGGCTTTCAGTAAAACTGTTACGCCTTCTTCAAAATTATACTCCCCTATCTGAAGAACCTGGTGTTAGAGGTAGACTTACAGAATGTTTGGAGACTATTTTTAACAAAGCTCAAGAACCTCCAAAGTCTAAAAAGGTCCAACATTCTAATGCTAAAAATGCAGTTCTTTTTGAGGCTATAAGTCTTATCATACATAATGATAGTGAGCCTAATTTATTGGTGCGTGCATGTAATCAACTTGGCCAGTTTTTGAGCAATCGAGAAACCAATCTACGTTACTTAGCACTTGAGTCTATGTGCCATTTGGCTACATCGGAATTTTCACATGAAGCAGTTAAAAAGCACCAAGAAGTAGTCATTCTTTCTATGAAAATGGAGAAGGATGTCTCTGTACGTCAACAGGCTGTAGATTTATTGTATGCTATGTGCGATAAAACAAATGCTGAAGAAATTGTACAAGAAATGTTGGCTTATCTAGAAACAGCTGACTATTCAATAAGAGAAGAAATGGTCCTAAAAGTAGCAATTTTAGCTGAAAAATATGCAACCGACTTTTCTTGGTATGTTGATGTAATCCTTAATCTGATTAGAATTGCTGGAGATTATGTTTCTGAAGAAGTTTGGTATAGAGTTATACAAATTGTAATTAATAGAGAGGAGGTGCAGGCATATGCAGCAAAAACTGTTTTTGAAGCTTTGCAAGCTTCAACTTGTCATGAAAACATGGTTAAAGTTGGAGGTTACATTTTGGGAGAATTTGGAAATTTGATTGCAGGGGATACCCGATCATCATCTCGAGTTCAGTTTGAACTACTGCATTCAAAATATCATTTATGTTCAGCAGCTACAAGAGCATTATTACTTTCAACATATATAAAGCTTGTAAATTTATTCCCAGAGATTAAATCTAGGGTTCAAGAAGTATTTAAGGCAGATTCTAACTTACGATCAGCTGATGTAGAACTTCAACAGAGGGCTTCTGAATACCTACAACTTAGCATTGTAGCTAGTTCAGATGTACTAGCAACAGTACTAGAAGAAATGCCTGCCTTCCCTGAGAGAGAATCTTCTATTTTAGCAGTTTTGAAAAAGAAAAAGCCAGGTCGTATCCCTGACGACATTAGAGAATCTAAAAGTCCACAACCCACAAGTACACCAGCACCAATTGTTAACAATTCTGCAAATACTACAAGTAATAGTGCAGACCTTCTGGGGTTGGCTACACCTCCTGGCAATACTAACAATACTACAGGTAATGGTTTGCTTGATGTTCTCGGAGATTTGTATACTGCACCAAAGATAAGCCCAGCAACTGTCCAACAAAATAATATCAAGAAATTTTTATTTAAAAATAATGGAGTACTTTTTGAGAATGACCTCATTCAGATTGGAGTAAAAAGTGAATTCAGACAGAACCTTGGAAGGATTGGTTTGTTTTATGGTAATAAGACACAGTTCCCTATCCAAAATGTTCACCCAGAGCTAATTTGGACAGATTTGCATAAACTGAATGTGCAAATGAAACCTATGGAACCAATTTTAGAAGCTGGTGCTCAAATTCAGCAAATGCTTACTGCAGAATGTATTGAAGATTATGCAGATGCACCAAACATGTCTGTAAGTTTTGTTTACAATAATGTTCCACAAAAAATTACTATGAAACTGCCACTTACCTTAAACAAATTCTTTGAACCTACTGAAATGAATGGAGAGTCATTCTTTGCAAGGTGGAAAAATTTGGGCGGGGAGCAGCAAAGAGCACAAAAAATATTTAAGGCACAAGGATCTATTGATATAGCTGCAACTCGTACAAAATTATCTGGTTTTGGGATGCAGCTGCTGGATGGGATTGATCCTAATCCTGATAATTTTGTGTGTGCTGGCATTGTACATACTAGGCTTCAGCAGGTAGGCTGCCTCATGAGATTGGAACCGAACAAGCAAGCTCAAATGTTTAGACTTACTGTAAGATCAAGTAAAGAAACAGTTTCCCAAGAGATATGTAATCTATTAGCAGATCAATTTTAATTTCATATATCTGGCTTAATAATATTTAAATGTTTATTGAAATTATGATGCCATAAAGGATCTACAAAACACATTTAATCTTTTATGGTGTTGCTATTGTTTTATAAATATTTTAGTTCCTTAACAATAGTTAAAGAACTATCATAGAATTATCATAATGTGCATGCTATTATATTTTTAAGAACATATAATGTAAATTGTATGATTTTAGTTAAAAATTTCATACGTAAAGTACATTAAAAAGACAAGATAATATATTTCAAGTTATTTTTTTTATGTAGATATTTTGTAAATTATGTCTGTATAACAATAATTATATTATTTATTAAGTTATGAATTTAATGTTAGGTCCTTCCTGCAACACAAATAGAAATGAATGAATTTTGAAACAAGTTTTGTTTAAAATTCTCATTATTGATTATACATAAAACAAATATTATTTATATAGAATGTTATTATAATTCCATAATAAAATGAACTTAGTAATCATATATATCATTAAGGACATACTAGATAAGATGTTGAATGTTGATGTACATTTTCAATATAAAAAAATTGCTGTTTGTTTTGTAGTAATAAACATTCATAATGCTATTATTGTTATGTAGACAACCAAAGCTAAATAATGTTATACAATACTATTTGACCATTTTTGTAATAGTAAACTAAAACTTTTATGGATTTACATAAAATTTAAAGGTGTAACATGTTAGCTATTTAGATTGCACTTACACATGTTAAAAGAACTATTTAAAAATTAGGTATTTATAAAATTATATATCATTTAAAAATGTGATTCTTTGGTTTTATGACGTCATACTTTTGGGATAACATTTTATTGTAAGCCAACTTAAAAAACTTATGCAAGTTTTGTTCCACAATTAAAATGTTACTATGTAATCAACACACTTGCTATCACAAATATGAATAGCATATAAATGTTCTATAAATAATTTAGACTCATGTTCTTTATATCAAGAAGTATGTTGTTGATGTACCATTCAATAGGATGTAAGACATAGAACTACTTAAGTGGAAATTATCATTAATAAAATATATGGTCATACTTATAGTACTACATTCTTTCATAACATGAAATTGAAAATTATGTTGTTACACATTCCTGAGAATAATATGCTTAAATACAGATATGTATAAAATCTGTATATCATTCGGATTTTTAATTGTTTATAATTTAGAGTTATCTTTAAGCATTATAATATGTTCAAGATGAATAATAATATAGTCAAATAAATAAGGATGTTCTGATTTCATTGAATCTCACGTAATGAGTTATGTATTAAAACAATATTTATATAATATAATAATAGATTAGGACATTTGTGTAGTAATTGCATATTAAATGTTGTTTATACTAAATTTGTTTTATAAGTAATATGCTACTAAAGTTTGAGTTGCATGATGAATTTGTTATTGATATTAAAACAAATGTTTAAATTGAGTTAACTCATATATGTATATCGCGAAACGTTTAGTATTATGATATTTGAAGGCTTTTCTGGGGACATATTAAGTAGTGTATTGTGTGATTTGTGTACAATATGCATGAGATTAAGCTAGAATTGTAAACCTATAGTTGTTTCCTCATGCTTTCAAATCATATTATGAAACTACTGTCTTAATAAAATATTTAATCAAATACATAGTTCAAGTATTCTTTTATTTATAAGTTTGTGAAATATCTTAGGATACAATAATACAGTTACACAGTAGTTCTTATGATGTCATCTAGTTTGGTGTATTATGTCATATATGATTTCATATGAAATCACTTGCATATCTACCTTACAACACTTGAAAACTATAAAAGTACTTGGTATTGATGTTCGATGTAATTCTAATAATAATTTCATCGAACGTAAGAGACACTGTTAATCAAACCACTCCTCAACATTGGGTGAGTTTTCCAAAATGTCGTTAGACTCACTGAAAAAGACAAATATAATTTTATTTTAGAAATAAATGAAATAGGTTATCAAGTTTTATATGCATTACCTGTCAAGAGAAGGATCATTGCTAAACATTTCAGTGGGGACAGTAGGGGGTGCTCTTTCTGGCAATAACTTTAAGTAAGTTTGTCTAGATTGTAAATGACGTTCAACTTCCTCAGGAGTCATGTGACCATCACTTGCAGCAATTCCAAATCCTAGGGCAGGGGATACCTTAGTCATTGAATTAGCACTACCATGATGCTGGAACAATAAAATAAAGAAATTAATATTCAATAAAAAAAAAACAAAGATCACACAACATGTTTGTATGTTTTTTATTATGATGAGGTGTTTAAAAAGCTGTCTGTGCAGGTATGTTAGCTTGACAATTATACAAAAAACCTTGTGCAGGATATCAAAAGAAAAATATATTCCTGTCTGTGTTTATATTTAGATACAGAATAGGTACAGTAAAACTTAAAAAATATTAAATTTAAATAAAAAGGGTGTAAATCATCTTTTTGGCAACAAAAAATCAAAATTTTAATAAAGAGGTTGAAATAGTTTTGACTCATTTAATGTTGTATATTTACACAAGCTGCGCTTTGACCTTACAGTACAAGATTAAAAATTAGTTTACATACAAGGTATTCTTGGAATACACAAATACATAAAATACTAAGTCTAATTATAAAATCACTAATTAGACATAAACCTCAAAGACTAGTTGCAAGAAACTTCTCATTTTTTTACCACCTATCAGTTTTAAAAAATTTCTTAGGCATATCATTTTTGTCTTACAGGATGATTCATATTTGTAGTTTTTTTAGGAACAACAGCCCTTTTCCTTTTCATATTACTATTGAGACCTTTATTCAATGTAGCTGGTGTAGGTAATGCTGGTTGACTGACATTTGCTTCCATCTTCTTTCTAAAAGTATAATATTCATAGTATTAAAGTCAAATATGATTAATGTATTCAATTTTGTTTAAGAGATTTTATTCTGTTCTTATTTGGTTATTTGGGTAAACAATGACTAAAATTAAAGAAACTGTATGATTACCCACCTATGCATTGTATCTGTATTTGTGCAACTCGTATCATCTGAAGACTCAGTATCTTCACTTTCAGAGGTAGAGCTATCAGCTTTCTCATATTGCAACAATCGATCTAAGAGAAAAGTACGATCTCTAGATACTTTTAGTAATCTTTTCTGACTGGACCTTAAAGCATCCTGAAAACATTCATTTTCCTGAAAAAAATATGATTGCTTTAATTTTTTAAAAGTTTATTTTTTCCAATTACACCAAAAATGTTAACTTACATATATAAGGTACTTAAGTTTCTTCTTTAAAGCTAAGTACTGATTTCTGTAATTTGGTTCAGGCTCAGCATCGCTACTACTATCGGTTGAATATTCTTTATTGGAATCTGGTTGTGAAGTGTCAGCAACAGCAGTATTACTATTCACACTTGCTTCTTCATTGGCTTGCATATTGGCTATAGAGCGGCAGTACCACCCATCAAGCATTTTCTGTAATTAAGTAGGAGAGAAAAAGATAATAATAAATAATATACGTACCTCAAACCAATTTTATAAATGTTATTATATTAAAATTGTAATAACCTTTGGATAGTTTTCGGACGCCAGCTTTACAATAATATAAAAACAATATAGAGTTAAGAGCTTTATACTTAGATTTAAGTAAGCGTTTATCGATTTTGGAATACACGTTTTATAAATATTATAAACAATCAAACATCATTTTGTTTTGGGATATTCGATTTTGATTTTTGACATAAGCTTTTTTTAACATATGTCAGCTGTTAGCTGTGCCTATTTGCTGGTTTCACAATGATTATTGATTTTATCTGTTAAAAGTTAAAACAATATTCATATGTTTATAGACGAAGTTTAAATAACGATAATTTATAAAAAAAACTAAATCTAAAATGTTTTTATGCTATTTAAAAGTTTTTGATTAGAATGACTTAAACCACATTTTTATTTTAAAATGTAGGCATATATGAAATTTCTGAACGAATTTTTAATAAATTTTCTTCAAAGTGGATGGAAACCGTAGAGCATTGAAAAGCATAGTCCTACATGACTTTTTTATTTAGTCGTATAATAATTAATACCTCAGTAGACGAATAAGTGATATAGGAAATTGAACTCTATCTGTACCGCATGTGCTCTTTCAGCTGAGCGTGGAACCGTGCTGGTCGCGGTCAGTTGGTGCCGGATTAATTCCTCGTGTTGTTATGGCTCTCGGGAGTGAAGTGAATGAAGAAACTTCCTCAAAACACACATCTCATAAAGTGAAAAAATGTCCAATTAATAACAATGTGAACATAAAAAGTGGTAGCGAGAATGGTAGCAAAGGTAAAGTTTCACTCTTTCCTAGTTATGTAACATTATGTTTTATAGTATCTTAAATCTCATATATATGAATATTAAAAATCTTCATTTCTCCTTATTATTGAATAAAAAAGCGTTTATCATGTGACATTACAGAAAATGTCAGTGCGATATTAAATAGTCATTTTCTTCAATAAGCATAATTTAATCTAATTAGAATGGCTGTAATAAAATACATTTTTACAACTTAAATTCGATTTTAAATTCAACACATATCAAACAAATAATTTGGATTTCTTGAGGAATGCGTTACGTATTTCACCATATTAAAGTGATATTACATTGATTCAATTATACTAAGGTAATGTAAATAATACGATATTTTAACATTTTAAGTGAAAACTATTATTAAATTATTGTGTACAGTTACATAATTAATTAAATTTTAATTTCTTACTTTATCATCATTAGTTCATTATTTTTGACTTCATTCAGCGTGTGCTAAATATTGTACAATTTAAAGTAGCCATTTATAGTTTATATTCTTTAAAATTTATTCTTATAAATATCCTATCAGATTTCAAAATTATTCTTATACACTATGTGTATCTCAAAAAAATATATTTCTATAACAGCTATTCATAAAGTACCAATTTTAAAATAGGTATTTTGACCTCAATGGTGCTCTTTGCGACTGTGTTATCTCAATTGTAGCTCTGCTATATGATCTATAAGTATTTGGGGCATCCATAGAACATAAATCATGTATTTATAGGTATAAGATGTTGCTTTATTTTTATGTACATAGAACATTTAAGACACAGAATGTTTTAAATAATAATTTAAATACATGTACATTTTTTGTTTTTATCTGTAAAATCACAAAGATATTAAACATGAAAAGTATTATTTTTAATTTTGTAGAATGTTATCTGATTATAAAAGTGGAATTTTTTAATTTGTTTTATGTAAGCCTTGCCTTTATTAAATTCCTTACAGTTTAGGAAATTTCAATATTAGAATGTTTTTCTATGGAACTTATATCACTTGTTCTGTTTCTATATTTTGAGTCTTTTAGTAAATAGTGTAAAACTATTCATAAAATTAAATACCAATAACATTTATTCCACAAGCACCTTAATACTTAGTTTTTAAACTGATGTAGTTCATAGCAAGGGTTGGATCAGGGAGGTCTTACTTTTTACTATGATGTGAAAAAGTATGTGTAGATAAGATGTATTTAATCAAATGAGTTATTATTAGGGCCATACCTAAAAGGTATATACAGCACCTCAAATGATAACTTTCTTGCCACCTGTCCGTCTGTCAAGACTATGTTGGGTTTGTTAGAAGGAAACCTTAAAATTTAAATTAATATCCTCAATTCTCTCATTCCAACGGACTCAACAACAACTACTTCCTGTTGATCTTAAAATTTGAAATTAAGCATCTAACATTGTTTATCACACATGCAGAGAAAAATTTTAGCCTAAACATTTTTTATTAAATGTAAACATAGAGAAGTATAAATTGTAAAGTATGGAGATTCATGTATTAATCTTAAATGTAGATTACTATCAATAAAAATATATCAGAATATAAAAACGATCCTTAGAGGCTGATTCTGACTTGCATTTGCTTGGGTTTTTTTGTCTTGAAAGAAATAAAGCGTAAATCTAGAAGTATATATTCAATAATGAAGTATCAATATCATTAATTAAAAGAAAAATAAAAATTAACATTCCCTTTACAAAAGTATTATTACAAACAAGAAAATATAAAATTTAGGAAAATTTTTAATATGTGATACTTAACAAAAATAATAAATGATATATTAATTGTTCATGATGTAGCTAGTATATTATTATATAAAAATGAATTCATATACCAAAATCCATATTCTTAAATTTACATTCCATGAAGTACAAGGATGGTTCTTAAGACGAAAAAAAATTTAATGCTTTACCTCAGTAGTATAGATAGTACTTTAATAAATTAGGCCAACTAGTAGTTTATTATAATATAACTTTTTTAAATTGATGTTTAAGTTTCAGTATTACTAAGATCAGTTACAATTACATGGTTGCAATACAGGTCAAATGGTTTTCTTATCAACAATGTATAAAAGTGTATATTAATAGTTTAAAGATGTTTTGCTATAAATATAAGATGGTATGAAACGAGCGTATCGTTATCGGTTATTTGCTTATCTTACGTGAAATGTAGGTTCCGTTACCTGAAATCTTTCTTTCTTTTTTACTTTTTCAAGTCACTAAACGTGAAACAGACATACGTAATTTATTAACGATGTATGATATCAAAGGTTTTAAGTGATCTAATAAGATAACTAATTATGGAATTTACTGAGAAACAAACACGTTACGATATTTTAATGATATGTATCTCATTTTTAATATTTTTCTGTACTGTACTGTTTATCTTGTTTCAACGTCGTAAAATATTCGTAAATATTTCACAGAAAATTCTAAAGCATAAATTAAAAATGACTAAAGTTTTTATTGAAAAGAATGAAAGAAAACCGATAGCGAGATTGTGCCTGTTTTAAAAGAGTATACAGTAACGATATTGGTCTGACTAGACTAGATATGAAATACCGACCCTAATGATGAGTTTTAAAACGCTGGTGAAAATAGTTCAACCGTAAATCTAAAATAAAACGTGTTCATCACGTGTGCGGTCGTGGTGCTAAGGAGTAAGGACTCTCAATTTAGATAATATGTACTATGGTTAATGATTGTATCGATTTGTATATCCAATTCAAACATCGAAACATAATAATGATATATGGATGATTTAAAAAACGATAAAATATTATTTAAACCAGCCGTACGTGACATTTGTATATTGTGATATCGTTATGTATACAGAAGATGTTATCAATAAAACCTGCCCGCGGATAGTAGATACGATTAAGTCGGCAAAACCTGAACACGAGGGGGACCCAAGGCTCCCCTTTATCAACGATTCCCTTTCCCCATTTTCTAAGACATTTACATAATGTTAAATCGATAATGTAGCTACTGTTTCGATTTGTTATTGGCTTTGATATTAGGAAAAAATGCTTTCGATTAATGAGTTCGTTTTATTAAAAATTAATCAACGGATATGTAATAATTATAATATATTCGTTTTCAATAACATACGTCCCTCAAAGTTATAAATTCTCTCTGTTTGCCTGTCTTACATATTACATATGCCTAATTTAATGGACTTGTTTGAATTTGTAAATCAATAGATTATTATTTATAAAAACAATTTGGATACAAACTTTTCCAACTCTTCGTCCGGTATAAGGAATAGTAATCGAACGCCAATCACCAAAATCAGTATCTAATGTAAACTTATTCGGGGCAAATACGACTCTTGATGGGCATTGTCTCGGTTATTGACCGAATACTGCGAGATTGCATCTTCAGGGAGTTCGACAGTACCTCACAATGTGCTTGATAACCTAACAGGATGCTCGTCGCTTAAAAAAATATGCTATATCCAGAGAAGTTAATTTCATTAGACGATTATCCTTTGCATTAAACATTCATCGTATAACCGCATAAAACTTTCAAGTCCCTTTTTCTAATTTGAAGACCAGTTTTTAGGAGCTTTCTTTTCATATGTTTAAATATAAACTGTGAAAGAAAAATTATTAATTCAACATTTTAGACCGTAGTAACTTTTCAGTAACGTGACAGGTTTAAATTATGATCGATAACATATTGAGTAGATAAGGTATGTAAGATGTGATTTTTGCAAGAATGATAAGAAAGTCGGCCATCGACTATTTTAAATAAAAAATCAGAAATTTTTAATATTATCATCGAAGTTCTGCCGTTCACTGAAGTCATTTTGACACGATGTGTTTACATAGTAGAGTTGCGACGTTTAAATGTGTCGTGTCGTGATGTACTAATAAAGCACGGACCCGTTAAACTTGTTACGCATTATGTGCTTTAAAATTATTTCTCCTCAATATAATAAGATATTTATTAGGATGTGTATGTTATTTTGATAGAGAATATAAGTATATGAAAATGATGGGTAAAAAATAGATCAAATAGAATTAAATATCACTTATTTGTGTGATAGAAAGTATTCATAGTAGGAAATAAGGTTAAAGGAAAGAGAAGTATCATTATGCGATTATATGATGATGATACAACAGCCGTTCTGATATCTTTTTTTTCATATCTATGACGTTTTGTATTACACTTTGTTCTTCGATGACGTGTAAGTCCTTCATTTAATATAACATCTACAAATGTTCTAGATGTGCATATAATAAATAAAAATACTTTAAGTCTATCGACGCGTATACAATAAGATGAGCGAATGCCGGCGCGTGGCCAACCAACGGAATACCTAGTTGTTGTTTCTTACGTAACGTAATAAGTCTTGTTGCCATGCTTGCTGCAACACTACAATTTATTGCAGTAATGACCTCTAAAATGATTTTCATTTAGCCAATCGATCCTAAGGAAGTTGTTTACATTTATATTACGAACGTATTTACGTTAAGAAACACACACGTTAACAGGTTGTTGGGATGTTCAATTACGATACAAATTACTTAAGTTTTTTCTTTTAAGGTTGAAGGGTCAAAAAGAATCTTAAACTAAAACGAAAAGACTTTCCTTTCTGACTAAAACTGGGCTGTATTCAAGCAGCGCAATAGTTAGAAGCTATGTCTGCAAATACAAAAAACAAAATGAAAAAAAAAATCCTAAACAACAAACGTATATTTGGCTGTACTTCTCGATATAGTTGGAAGAGACTTTAACAATAAATAATAAAATTGCATGAAATAAATATTTAGGGGTGATCTCATACTAAATAAGGGCACACTTCATGAGGTAGTCCGACTCATATATGTCCATTCTTTATTTCTCTACTCAACTCTAAAATAAGTTGTTTTTATTTTTAAATTAAACTTTCAAGAAGCGTTTGATAAAGATCTTGTTTCTGTAATTTATCAGTTATCATTAACCTAAATGACACGTAGGTCTGTCATGCACATCTATTATATTACATTGTCAAAATTGTAGGAGGTGAAATGAATTAGGTAGTTTACTTTTACTTTAAAAAACTGTTTACAAAAAATGCTCGATGCAATACTCCGAAGACTCTTTAAAAAAGGTCAAGGCAAAAAAATTATTCAGTAATCCATATAAGTTAGAGGTTAAACATTCAGTGATCGTAGCAACGCGACAACGCTCGTTTCTTTTACATAATTCATTGATAGGCTTCCTTGTGTTCTGTTCGTCGTCAACAAAATACCCTGTTTATCTGAATTCTAAATCAATATACCGTGATTTATTGACGTCAACGTTTTCATTAAAGCTTGTGTACCATATTTCATTGCAGTTTTCAACGTTGGAATTGAAATGTAATATGTATTACGAGTTTGTGGTTAACCGTTTATGCAGCGAGTAGAAGTGCTGAAGGATAAGGGCTTACCTCATTCCGACACATTATAAAGATTTATTAATAATTCTCTGTTGTTAGCGTGGAAATAATGTTCACATAATTATTGCCTATACAAACGTTCGTTGTACGATAGCGTTCACACGTTACAAAAAAATCGTGTCAACGTCTTATCAAAAATTTTGATTTAATATCTTGAGGCGCTGGCGTCTTACACCGTTATCTTGTTTGTTAAAGGCAACAAAGATAAAATCAACGTTTGAGTTCATATTATCTTTCCTCATGCTAACAATGCTCATGTTGAACTTTATAGCGCAGTTTTCAGAATTGAAATCTAATATTATTATGATAATGACGATTCTTATTTGTTTGCCCTTACTATACACACCTACTATGACGCTTTGAACGAATGATTAAGAAAGCAATAAATGGGTCACATCCGCAGGAGATAATAGCAGTTAAATGATATAACATATTATAAATTACTTCATATGTACAAAACTTCATTCTCAACGGTATATAATAATGTTTAAATCGAGAGCAAAAGTGTTTTCCGTCAAACACGATGGCGTCTATTGTTGGCGGCATCTCGTTGCCATCTATTATTGACTCCCCGCTGGAGTTAGTTGGCGGTGCGCCAACGCAGACCACGTGTTCGGTAGTCACGGGACGAGGCATGCGTGTTTCAATCTGGATGCCCCTAGAGCTAGAGCATTGTGCATTATACATGCGTAATACGGCGCAAACATAATTATTCATGCTTATGAGACCTGCCCATTAAAACAAGTACAGCTATTACATTTTTACATATGTAAAATATAAGTTTAGTATTTATATTCAATAGAATTCTGTTTTATCTGTAAATGATAGTAGTAGAATTCGTTGAACAAATGTTACTTGTCAATGTATGATAATTGTTTTGGTTCTGTTGAGCAGAAAAACTGGAGAAGCACTCGGCTAAGATGAATAAAGCTAGTGGCATTAAGCCAGTAATATGCAGCAATGGTAGCTCGAGTACGCCGAATGGACGCGCCGATGACGAGGGAGGCGGCGGAGCCACGATACCACGTGTGTCGTATGCGGCTGCAGCCAAAAAAGCTCTTTCGCCAACAAGCAACATTGCTCCCGTGCAATTCCAGGCTAATGCCGGTTGGTCGTCTTTTCATTATAGCTACTTTATTATTTTCTTATATACAGTTCATAATTGATATAATACATAATGTTCTTATTCTAGTAGAAAGCCAAAAGATAAACAAAAGTGAGAAAACTACACACGAAAATTCCAGCGATACTGCAATAAAAATTAATGGCGAGAACTCAGTAACCAACGAAAATCATTGTAAAAAAGATAATTTAGGTACCAAAGAGCCAATTACTAACGGCACTGAACCAAGTAGCATACACATTGTTAACGGTAACCCACAAGAAAGCCCAGATTGTGATATTAGTAATAGTAATAACAGTAAAATAGTTTCTAATGGTATTAACAGTGATTTGGAGGATTCCAAATTAAATAAATCAGATGAAACTGATGTCACTTTATCGACTGACGTATCGCCTGCTGTTTCGGATGTGAGTGTTATTAAAAAAAAGGAGAACAAAAAAGCAGCGTCTCTAGAGAAAAATAAGCAAACTGAAAAAAATAAGTCTTCTAAAAATGTCGCTAATGATAACAAGGAGGAAGAAAAGAAAGATAATACTAATTCAAGTAGTGAAGCAGAAAAAGCCAATGGAGATGCTAGTAAAATTGTCAATGGAGATAAAGATAGAGAGTCGTCTCCGAGCGAAGACGGTGATGAGAAGAAGAGAGACGCTGAAGTAGTTTTTATTCAGGATATGGGTTTTACCGTCAAAATTGTAAGCCCGGGAGCTGAACCTCTTGATATTCAGGTATGTTTCGATCGATATATAGGTGATACATTAAAAAAAAAACGAACAAAAAAATACATAAGTTCTTTTACAGGTATCGAGTATGGAATTAGTACAAGAAATTCATCAAGTTTTAATGGATCGCGAGGACACATGTCACCGAACATGCTTTTCACTGCAATTAGATGGAGTAACATTAGATAATTTCGCTGAATTGAAGAATATTGAAGGTTTAAAAGATGGTTCGGTTATAAAGGTTAGTCACACAAAACTAATTTGTTTATTTTTATTGTTAAATATGCTTTTATAGCAATGGTAATTTTAATCGAGATATTATTGTCGTAGGTTGTTGAAGAGCCATACACAATGCGTGAGGCGCGTATTCACGTCCGTCACGTGCGCGATCTTCTTAAATCCATAGATTACGTCGATGCCTATGCTGGGCAGGAATGCAGTTCGTTGGCCTTTTTAAATGTTATAACACAGGGTGATATTTTAGGTAAGTTTCTATGTTTTGCACTTTAGCTTTTTATTTTGGAAAAGTCTATCAATAATGTTTAACATATAATATCTTTATATTAAATTCTAATTTTCAAAATATTATTTTTAATATTGTTGTTTGTAGTTTGTACATGTAATTAGTAGAATCAAATAAATTAATAGGATAGTAGAGCCGTTTCTAAAATTAACAAAAATACAATATACCAAACATATAGATATAGTTATGAAAACATGGAAAATAGAGCCACCTCTATACACACTTTTTATTTAGATCATTTGTCTTATTTTCGGATGTTTTAAATATAAGATAAATAGATCAAACGCCCACAAAACGGATGGTTAACATTGAAAGATTGACGCGTCTGTTGGCATTGCGGGAGGTTTCTCTAATCAATTACGTACGGACTAAATAAAGAAATCTTATATT